>PVKS010020241.1:0-37134 GCA_004027875.1 Aplodontia rufa | reverse complement strand
TCTGAGATTGGGATACTTCACTTAGCATAATTCTTTCCATCTTCATTCATTTGATGTCAAAATCCATAATATCGTCTTCTGTAATGGCCGAGTAGTATTCCATTGTATATATATACCAAAGTTTTTGTATCCACTCTTCGAGTGAGGGGCATCTGGGTTGGTTCCATAGTCTAGCTATAGTAAATTGAGCTGCTATAAACATTGAGGAAGCCACATCACTATAATATGCTGATTCTAATTCTTTTGGGAAAATACTCAGGAGTGGGATAGCTTGGTCATAAGGTGGTTCCATCCTTAATTTTTTGAGGATTCTCCACACTGCTTTCCATAGTGGCTGAACCAGTTTGCAGTCCCACCAGCAGTGTGATACTGTTCCTCTTTTCCCACAGCCCCTCCAACATTTGTCATTGTTTGTATTCTTCATTTTTGCCACTCTAACAGGAGTGAGGTGGTATCTCATTGAAGTTTTGATTTGCATTTCCCTTATAGCTAATGATGTAGAGCATTTTCTCATATATTTATGGGCTTTCTGGACTTCCACTGGAGAGAAGTTCCTTTTGAGTTCTTTAGCCCATGTATTGATTGGATTATTTGTGAGTTTAGAGTTTAGTTTCTTTAGTTCCCTGTATATTCTGGATATTAGCCCTCTGTCCGAGGTGTAGCAGGCAAAGATTTTCTCCCATTCTGTAGGATCTCTCTTGATGCTCTTGACTAGATCTTTAGCTGTGCAAAAACTTTTTAATTTAATTGCATCCCATTCATTTATTCTTGACATTACTGCTTGTGCCATGAGAGTCTTGTTAAGGAAGGCAGTGATGACCCCTATGTCATGTAGTGTTGATCCTACTTCTTTTTCAAACAATTGTAAAAATGCAGGTTTAATATCCAGATTTGAACCATTTTGATTTAATTTTTGTGCAAGGTGAAAGGTAAGGATCTGATTTCAGTTGTCTACATATGGCTGTACAATTTGTCCAACACCATTTGTTGAACAGGCTATCTGTCTTCCATACTATGCTTTTCCCCCTTTTATCAAATATCAGATAGTTAAAGGTATGGGAATTCATCTCAGAATCCTCTATTCTATTCCATTGGTCTTCGGTTGTGTTTTGATACCAATACCATGCTGTTTTTGTAACTATAGTCCTATAGTATATTTTCAGGTCAGGAATTGACCACCTACTTCCTCTTTCTTGCTGAGTAATGATTTGGCTATTCTGGGTCTTCTGTTATTCCAAAGGAACTTGAGGATTGCTTTTTCTATATGCATGAAGAATGACATTGGTATCTTGATGGGGATTGCATTAAATCTGTATAGGGCTTTGGGTAATGTGGCCATTTTGATTATATTGATTCTGCCTAACCATGAACATGGAATGTTTTTCCATCTACTCAGATCTTCTGCAATTTCTTTTTTTAAAGTTGCTTTAATAGTTTTAAAGTTTCTTTTTTTAATAGTTGCTTAACTCATTTATGAGAGTGAAACTCTCATAAATGAATCACCTCTTAAAGGCCCCACCTCTTACACCAGCACACTGGCAATTACATTTCAACATAGGAATTTTGTCAGACACATCCAGATCATAGCAGACAATATGCTAAGATTCAGCTAAAATGTCATTATCTACAAGGTTCCTGAGCAATCAGCAAGCATTAATTTTTACTGTGAAATTATGTTGTACATTGTCCCTACATTTCATTACTTAATATATTTTATAGTAATTCTGCACACGTCCAAACATTCATTATATACTGTACCCTATTGTTTTCATAAACACTTTATTTCTGTCTAGCTCATTTGACCACTTCATATAAATCAAACTCAAAATACCTGTGCTATATGGAGCAGATGTTAAGACACGGAAAGAATTGCTTTTAAGTAATTTACTATCACTACCATATCAGAGTAGAAAAAGAAAGGAAGCACTCTAAGACATTTTATAACTAAAATACTTAAAATAGTAAGGGTCGTGTAGTTAGGCTATAAATAGATCCTGCCACATATAAAAAGTTGATGTTAATACATTATAAGACAAATAAATATTATAAATCATTAATAAAAAGGAATATTATTCAATAAGTGGTAAAATATGTTTCTAAAGGAAATAAAATTTCTAATGTTATAATTAGCAAATCATTAAATATTTAGACACTTGAATATCTTTAAGCTACCAAACATCAAAATAAGAATCCCAGAGAAAACATAAGGAAGAAATAAATTACAGGGAAAAAAACATTTTAATTTTAAGCAATAAAAATATGAATGCTTTATTACCTAAAGTATTCATAAATACTGGAAATATGTTTTAAAAAAAAGGAAATAAATGGAGGACATGAAATGATAATTATAGAAAACTAAAAGTCGTAGATTGATTGGTTTATAAAAAACTATTTAACACCTCTCAAATTTAAAGAAACATAAATTGAAATTACAGTGAAGTTCTATTTTTAATACTGAAAAGTATAATGGTTAAATAATATCAACTTTTAAGCTATCAGTAGCATTTTGTGTCACAAAAAGTATACTAAGTTTTGTCAGTGGTGCTGGGCTTGAATTTGGGTCCTCATACATGGCAGGCAAGCACTCCAGCCTCTGAGCTAGCACTCCAGTCCCCATCAGTAATATTTTGAATGGTAATAAAAATTTACAAATTTATTTGAAAGCATGAGCATGAAAATGTTATTTGAGCCAATAATTTCCTTTATAAAAAACTGTTAATAGGAGAGAATCCAAAATAAGTGGAAAGTTACATTATAGATATGTTCATTTCAATGTTATTTAAAACATGTTTTCCACACCACCCAGAGCCTCATAGGTCAAGAAATAATGAGATAATTTACAGTACATCCAAGAGACATTATTCAACCACTAAAAATAATGGTCACTAGGACCATGTAAAATCATGTTTCTTTTATACAGCTACATAAAAATCAAGTAATCAGCATGTAAAGTGGAAGCCAGTATGATTATAGTTATATAAAAGAAGGTCATGTGAAAAGAAAATGAAATACTTCAACATTATGACATGATTTTCATTATGAAGGAGAGACTGTGAATAATTTTCTTGTTTTCCTATTCTCAGATTACTGTTATGTGATCATAACTTTTCAAATTACAAAAGAAGTTTTTCTCTTCAGATAGAAATATCTGTATTTTTAATCAATAGTGTCATCATTTTTGGTAATTATTATTTATCTCTTCTTATGAAGACAAAGCATATTCAACAGGAGCCAAGTGTAATCTTCACTCTGGTTCTTAGGATTTCTCTAGTTCTTAAGTGACAAACTGAACAAGTACATTGTATATAAATGAAAATGCTTTAAAAGAAAAAATAATTTTAATAATGCAATTTACCCATAAAATTAAAAAATGTGGATGAGTGAAAAATCAAAATAACTGACAAATACTTAATTTTTATATGTATTGCACTGTTATTTCAACTCAGGTAATTCCTGGGGGAAAGGTAGCCTGCTGATCTACAGTAGGTATAATATGTATATGAGCAGAGACCACATAAGCCAATAGAAACAACTGTCCACTAACTTCCTGTCTTTATAGTCACCCCGTATTATGACTCCTCTTCTTGTGCTATAAAGTAGATGTAGGAGAGTTCAAGGAAAACAGATTTTTAAAAAATGGCTCTCATCTGATTAGATTTCACAATTTGTCAGGGGCAGAATACCTCTGTACTTCTTTCTCATGTCTTGAAATATGCATCTTTCAGAACATAAATCAAAATTTGAATAGTCAATATTCATCATTGTCATTAAGTTTTTTAAGGAATAGCTTATTCACCTCATCTGAGACAAAGTGCACTTCTTACCACCTCTGTAATCCTGAAAAATTGTTTTTTTTTTGAAAACCTTGTAGACATAATTCAAGAATGGAGATATTGATCTTTCTGATTCTCAGAATTTGACAACATGTTCACAATAAAAAGGGTTTTATTTGGAGTGATTTTAGCTTTATTTCTTGGACTTCATGTTTCTGGAAGGCTGAATAGTTCAGGGTTCAGATCACATACTTCCTTTTTCATTTTTTCTTTTTGACTTCATTTACCACGGTAGCTAACACATGATTGTGCAGACAAAATACAGTTGAAATATGAACTTACCATTTTAGTGATCATAAAAAGGAGACTGTTTTGAACAATTTGTCTAAGTATCAAACAATTAGTTTCAATTTTAGAATTGTTCTTGAAAAATATTACTGAATTTTACTCTCTACCACACTAAAATTTTGAAAACGTTTTTAGTGACTTGATGAAATACCACAAGTAATTAGAGACACAGTTCTAAGGAAAACCTCAGGTCTAGTCTACTATTTAGGATGCTTTCAACTCTAATTTCACGTAGTCAGTTTTAAAATGCAATAATTTTTAAATAAATTAATTTAAAACATTTGTTTTCTAAGAACAAACAACTCTAAAAGAGACCCTTCTAAGCTTAATCATTATTCAAATAACTGATTTATGAATTTATCAGTTTGTATTTGTAAAATTTTTCATTTAGAATATTTGACAACAAAAATAGCATAAAAGCAAACAATTCTACCACTATATTCTTAATTAAAATATGAGTCCTTTTCAAGGATTTAGTTTATGTGCTTCAGTTGGAAGTTTCTGAATGACTTTTAGCTGACCACCTAATTGCATTTCATCCCTTAAAATAATGTGAATATTTATCATCAATAGGAAAAACTTATTGCAAATGACAGTACAGCATGTTGGCAAGTGAGATTCACCCACACTAGGGAAGAAGTAAAATCTTGGTGAATCACAATAATCTATTTATTCTATTCCCAGGACTCTTAATTATGGGCCTATTTGAACTTCCCAGTCAATAGATAACTGATTTAATAACAAATACCATAAAGCACAATGAGATACTGAAGTGCTTCTAAAATAGCATAAGCTGGGTAACAAAGAACATGGCTTTATGTTGTACTAACTTTAATACATGTTAATATTTTGAATATATTATGTATAATATATTATGATGTATTATATGTATAATATATTATGATATTTTATTTACAGAAATATTGGAATCCCTAGAAATTTTATTTAAAATAATAGATAAGGGAAAACTCATTGTGAAGTGTTTGTTCCCTCACACTTATGTATCTACATGATTTTTTTCTAACTACTAAAGAAAACCTTAAGATTTTTAGTAGATTTCAACTTTGTAGTATCCCAATTAAAATCAAGGTTCAGAGGTCTTCATTCTGTTGCCCTCTTTGTAATTTGAATATGACCTTTTGACATCTCACTATTTACAAGATATGCACAAAGATAGGGTTATCTTGATTTAGTTGTTAATTAACTGCTTTGGTTGGAAACTTTCTGTTATTAGGGTAGAAAGCTACATTTCAAACCAGCTATACAAGTTTTTTGTTTGTATTCACTATTTGCATGCAGAATGATTTTGAAATGAAAATTGAAGGCTTCTAATTTTGTGCAGAATGACAGCTATGTATTTCCATAAATGTATGAGCATTTTGACATGAAACTGTTATTTCTCATCTGAAGTCATAATTGTTCAGTGTGAAAGTAGGCCAGGGGAATGAATAATAATAATAATTTTCCTTTTTGAGATCATGGCAATAATAAGCATAATTTTCAGAGCTGCATATAAGCAAAAGAAGCTTTGCTTGTAGGCAGTATGACAAGATGGTTATTGGGCGGGGGAGGTGGGAGGGGGAGGCGAATTGTTCATCTTTGCAGCCATCTTGCTCCTCCTGCCTTTCTGTGTAACTGTAGTCTCTAGCCAGCTACCTTCGCTGGAGTCTGTGACCAAAATAGAGACCAAAATAGAGGTCAGTGTAGACATTCCAAGGGGTTATACCCCTTGCTCAGTAGCATGACCATATAGTTGCTTTTAGAGCAATCTGTTTTCTTTTAGAAGAATCCATTTCTTTGGGTTGACAAGAAGCAAAAAAGGGTTTTTTGTTGTTTTTAAATGATGTTTTAAAATCCCATCTGATTTTTAGTTAAATAAGGCACCTATGATAGTTGGGACCGAAAGACAGTGATACATGAAAAGAAATAAAAGAACACAGCAAACATAAGGTCTGGCAACGACCGCAATAGTTGTTTGACTGCCAACAGCGGTAATAAGGACTACTTGTACTGGTGGAGAAGCTGTTTAATTCAGATGCATCCAATAAAATACGCATCCTTCAAAAGAGATATGCTGCATAAATTTCTACTTTAAAAAGTACCACCACCAACTCCAATCCCAAATGACTCAGATAAAAAGAAAACAGTTAAATTGTTCAAGCTTATAGATGTAGGAAAGAACATAAAAAATTGTAGAAATCAGTAGAGATTTCACCAAAAATAGAGAGCTTACTATTTGTGTAAGTGTGTGTATAGGTATGTGTGTGTTTAATTAGGCAAAATTACATGAGTGTGTTTAGGCTCTGCAGCACTTTCAGGTGACCCAGAAATCATTTTAAGTCACATCAGTCATCTGGAAAAAGTATAGAAGTAAGAATCTGAAATCAAAAGCAATTCCCTATAAAATTCTAAATTCATTAACGTGGACTTTAGGAGGAAGTTCTCTTAGAAAAGTGAAGGTGTTGCTATTTACACAGAAGATGTCTTTCATGCGTTCAGTCCATAATACTGAATCTCATTCCCAAAACCAAGTCCCTTTGTTGTTTTTCAGTATTTGGAGAGAGGTTTGTTTGGAAGCACCCACAACCGCTTGTCTGGTCACTGGATAACCAACAGCATGCATTTGTGAGAAAGCTGCTTGGATGGGAGACACAGTCTGTGCCTTTGGTACAGAGATTCTCCCAGGTGCAAAAATCTAACTGGCCTTTATGGATATTGCATTTGCATCATGCACAAAATGTTCAACTGCCTTACTCTTGAACCCTTTCCCTGACCCCAACCAAACGTTTTCTGGACATATAAATGTGTGAAATGTGGTCATTTATATAAACCTGGAGAAATACAAGGAGATAGCATTGGAAGAAAATTGTTATTGCACTCTGATCTTGAAGGAAAATTGATTTATTATTATGAAATAACCAAGTACTCTTAAGGCTAAAACCTTTTTGCCCTACTTCAACCTGATGAAAAGGTTTACTTCCAAGTTATAAACCCATCCAAAGTATGGTCTCTAATGGAAAATTTGAGAGCTCCTTCACACGTGGCAGTAGGAGCCACTGCTCTAATAAAAGACTTCATTAAAATATGGTTGGAATCTGTGTGCTATGGCAATTTTCAGCTACAAATTGAAAGAGAATTGGTTGCACCTGTAATGAGAGTTCAATTAAGTGTTCTTGGGAAGAAGCTAGAAGGAAATTAAATATTGAATCCTTCATCATTGAGTGTTTATCTTAAAGGAAATGCTATATGGACTAGAGGAGAGAATAGTTGAGATCAATGGACATGGCCTTCCTATATTTATACTTTCCCACAAAGTAGCCCTCATCCAAACAAAACATCCCCCTCCCACACTTCATTCTGGGAGGAAACAGGATGGTATGAGACCAATATTTGTTCCATACAACATAAAGAGGTAACAAAGGTTAACAGGTAATGCCAGCAAAATACTATGAACTCTGAACACAATAGCAACATTGTGAACGGCTCATTATTTGAACTATTCATCATGTGCAATTGCCTAAAGAGCAAATGCATAACCTGATTTCTCAGTTCCAGTGAGGAGCATTGTGGGCTGATAACAATATCTCCTTAGAGTCTATTTAGTGTTTGTTGAATTTTTAAGCTATCTTCATAGAAAAGGGGTTTTTTTTTGATACTTAAACTGCAAAAAAATTATCAGATCACTTTAGAGTATTGCATTTAGTCAAAGTGTGATGCTAAAATAGTTCCTTTTTTCCATGTGTGTTATGGCCTTTGCCCAGGACACTTTCCTCTTCCATATGTCTCATCTGACCTTTATCTTTTTCTCTATTGTCTGCAAACTCATTTTTTTCTTTAGCATAGGCACCTGCAGACCTTGAACGGTGGAATTGATTCACTCCTGGCCAATGTCCAGGGCCATTTGCCAACCTCTCCAGCACAACCCCCAAACTAACCACAGCAGTTAGATAGAATGGTCACTACTGAGGAATCCTGCTTGGGACTCTTCTCAAATCAAACGTATTCAAATTTAGGAAGGTTGGGATTTTCTCACCCTCTGTGCTTGAATGAAATCCAATTATACAATCCTGAAATAAACCCTCCAGCTCTATCCTAATCAAGTCACAATAATGCCCATCATGCAGAAAAGACAAAATTGTTTCTAGCACACTGCCTCACACCTCTCACACCTTGCAGTGAGTAATAAATACTTGATGAATGAATATCTAAGAAAGTGCACTAAATGGCAGAATGCACACCTACAGCCAAGGTCAGAGCAATTATGTTTCTGGAAGTTGGAGTCACAGGAAAGTAACTATCATTAGAATCACTGTTCTGTTTAAGCACATAAATGAAATGGTTTCATTTGTCATGGAATCTTGATACTTGAGAGAAATCATCCATCTTTATCAGTATTTACTTCTTTTAATTATGTTTTATGTAATTAAGACAGTAAAAGTTCACTACACATATTTGAAGGCGAGTTTTGCCATTCCCTTACTTTATGTATTTTCATATTCGTTGGGAACTCCAATTTTCCCTGTTGGAGCCTGTGTCCATATTGTTTACAAGTCTCTATGTCATTTTCTCCAATAGATCCCGCCACTCCTGTTTTCATTTTATGCAATTTCTTCTTAGATGTACTATATCCTTTCTAAATATAGAGTAGGAGAAACAAAACATTATTAAGAGTCTCCTATGTATGTCCCCTAGACATCATTTCTTCTTTTTAGAATTGCACTGTTAGGTTGACATCAATACTTTCAGTTGACAGATGAGTAAACTGAGTCTCAAAAAAATGTCTAACTTCCTGCAGGATAAAAAGTGTCATCAGCGTATGCAGAACCAGGAGTAGACAATACAAAGGCAGTGATGATTAAGAAATGAGGAATAACAGATCTAATTGCTCCACACTGCATCTCATTATGCTTCAGAAGCCACTGGGCAGAGGAAGGTGAGAAAACAGAGGAAGCTGACCACAGCAGTTGGAGCCCAGTATTGAGGAATTACGAGGGGTACTACCTGAACTGACAGTTAGGTTTTAAGCTGACTCAGAAGATGCATTGTCTTTGGCAGCCATTACAGTAGGTGGCGATATTGCACTACCTTGCGGATTTGGGGACACATTTTTTTCCCTTTTGTTAATCCCTGAAATTAATCTGCAGTACAGCTATGCATCTCTTGGACCTTCTCTCTTGTATACCCGCTAGTTATATTAACTTTTGATTCAGCAGTCAGACCAGAAACAGGCATCTCTTACCTTCATCATGCTGAGAAATCAGTCTCAGAAAGCCAGAAGCCCTTTGGTTATGTACCTAGATAACTCAGATATAGACACTTCAAACCCAAATGTCCCAATCGAATATATTCCCGACTTCTGACTATTCATCTCTATTTTTTCTTGGCAATTAGCATGTGTACCTTCCTCTCATTCATCCAATCAACCCAAACCAGAAACCTGGGTGTAAGCCCTTGGGGAGCAGTGCTAAAGTGGTCTAAATGTACAGCTTTCAAAGTAAGTGGGTCCTGAGGTCAGTTGGCAAGGTATGGAGTGAAGCTTTGATATGTATAGTGTGACTTAAAGTCACTTTGCCTTTCGAACTGTCAGTTGAAGTTTTTTCATTAATAAAATGAATGTAGCAATCATACTTTTCTTTAGTATCATTGTTCAGATTGCCTGATACAATCCAAGTGAAATAATCAATACACAGTGGTGCATTTGCATTAAGACCTAACAAAAAATAATTATGGTGATGACCATGGTGGTTAATGATGATCCTTGACTTTTTCCTCAACCATCCTCACCTAAAAGTTCATCCAATTCAGTACCTTCTAACTAAATACTTTCAGATCTTCACCTTATGCCTACCATTTTGCCTTAGGCCCTAATTAATTTTGCATAATTATTGTTGTATGGGCTCCTGACCTATTTCTTTACTTTCTTTACTCATCTCCATCTGTCCTTCATGCTGCCCCAGAAGAATAAACACAATTTTAATTTTCCACTGCTTAAAATTCTGCAGGAACTTGTCTATTGTTTGTAAATCCCAAACTCCTTTTTAAGTCATGGAAAGTCTTTGGTATAAACTCTGAATACTGTACAACATCTTTGGCCTGTTGCCATTTACATCCTTATTCCCATTCATCTGGGATACGAATGAGAAGAAGCCAAAGTGTTTTTACCTTATCATGCTTTATTTGTGTCACTACTTCTGCCTGAAATATCCCACGTGTTTGTTCAACTTTTAATTTCCTTTTCATCTTTTCTAATGCCAGGAAGCACCCCAAACCCTTTTTCCAACCTTAGAGTGAGCTGGGTGCTTTCTCTTTTATGCCATGTTGAAATAGACATGGACTTCCTTATAGTGTTTATCACAGGATGTAGCAATTGCATTATTATTATTATTACATAGCTAGCTTAGACCTACTAGATGCCAACATCCAGCACATTACCTAGCAGAAACCTGAGTGGCTGCCTTGGTGGAATCAGTGGGGCACAGAGACTCACCAAGACGTAAGAGGAAGGCACACATATTAGTTGCCAAGCAAAATTCATCTCCAGAGATTCAAACTTACAGGACCAAGATACTTTCCATTGGTACCTGGCAAGTCTTCCAACCACCCAGGGAAAGCAATTCCCTGTCATGTAAGATTATATAAATTGATTTCTATTACTCCTTTATATTTGTTAAAAATATACTCCTACAGATACTTCAGGATCATATAATGTGTATTTTCTATTGTTCCATACAAATTACCACAAACTTGAAAACATAAAGTGACATATGTTATCTTACTTAAATAGTTTAAAAGCCAGATACAGGTCTCTCTGGGATAAAAGCAAGGTGTCAACAGGACCGAATCCACATGATAGGCTTTATAGGACAAGCTATTTTTATGTTTCCAGGGGTTGTTGGCGAAATTCAATTTCTTGCAGTAGTGGGACGGAGGATTGTTCCCAGCTTCTAGAAGCTTCCCACATTCACTGTGAATTGCTTCCTCTATCCTCTCATGTGTCTGACCACTGGCCTTTCAGGACTTCTGTAATCAGATTGGACTCTTGCAGAGATCATATCTGCAAGGTAGCATATTCATAGGTTTTGGGGATAAGGATGTGGTCATTTTTAAGGAATATTATTCTGCCTATCATATGTTGAACTAAATCATTATTGTCTGGCTTTCTCTTCTGGGAGCTAGGAGGCCCTTGGTACATGGAATGAAAGTTCTGGAAAGTAGATACCTTATTTCAGATTGATTCCTCTGAGTATGCTGTTGTGAGGTGTCTGAAAGGATTAGAAATAGACTTGCAGCTTTAGTAAGAGGTTTTGGGATTGCTTAGGAGAGTTCATACCCTGGAAAGTTATTTCACTTCCATAGTTAATTTAGAACATTATTTGACATTGGCTAGTAGGATCTTACAGAATATAAAAATCTGGGGGAGAGTTGGTTTATGACCTCTTCATCTAGATTCTCTGACATTACCTCTACTTTTTCATTTTCCATTCCATTTCAACATCTGCTACTGTTTCTATTCACATTAACAAGTTCTGCTGTACAGCACCATCCAGTCCTGAAGTCTCCAGCTCCTTCACCACCACCTTCTCAATTAGCTTCATTCTGAGTCTTTTTCTCACCTTCTCCCTCAACTAGAGAACTTGATTATCAATTCTCATGTTACTCACACACATACTTCCTTTTCCTCTTCCTTGGTCCCCACTACTATCATTGCCAAACTGCCTCAGTTCCCAAAGCTACTACTAAATCTATTCCATCATCTCCTCACCACAGCCATACTTCTTTATTACTCAGTGTTTCTCCAAAGATCTTCAGGGTCAGAACCAACAATCTTTCATCCAGAAGTACATGTCTTATTTCTCTTCAGCATTTAGCTTCTTCCTTCTTGAAACCCTGTGATTTTTACTCCTCTGGTTTCCACTTCTCAGTATCTTTGTGACTCTTCTGCTTCTCAGGAATATTGCCTGAGATTCAGTTTTACTTCTTTCCTTTTAGGGCAGTCATGGTAAAGATGATCACCTAAACAATACCTGGAGGCTTTTACAATTAAATCATAAGGCACATAGACTTCCTAAATAATCCTCACATTCAAGTGAGGTAGTGAAATGTGGTATCTTCTTTTGAAGGATGCCTTTCCATATTCCCACTACGCTTTTCAGCTCCTGTAAATTTATTATTAAACAAATAGCCTGTGCTGGTGTCCTCTGTAACTTTTTTGAGCCAAAAATTGAGAACCAAACATGACCATTGAAGGTAGTCTCAGGCAGGCATGGCACAACCTACTATAAGCAACTTTAGAGTTTACAGTTCCAATCTATTGACAAATTTACACGTTGATCTCATTATGTCCATGTTCGGTAAAATGTCACACTGATACTTCCATTTGAAGGTAGAACAAGTAAAAGATTATTTCTGTAACTACTGAAGGCAAAATAAACACTAAATATAATAGGAAAATCCTGTTTACTGAACTGGATAAGCTTTAGGGACATAGTTCTGCAAGTGAGCCCATAGATTCCTTTCCTCCTTGCCATGAACATCCACCACTCATGTTACAAATCAATACTAATAGAATAGCATGGTGTTCTTGCCCCCTTTGGACTGCATGAATCATTGCAATCAATCAGATTTGCATTCATAAAAGCCATGGTGTACTGTAAAAGTTAACATTGTAAAAAATAAAGAGAATTTAAAAGCCACACATAAAAGAAATGCATTTCAAGATGATACTTGAATTGCCATAATTTGACAGAAAAAATCTAATAAAAGGTTATTCTTTCAAATGAGCTTTCACCAACATTTATAAATGATCATTGCCTTCTAGATAATCCCCCATTACATGTAACAATTGTAAAATTTGTAAGTGTCAAGATTTTTTTTGTATGTTCCTTTAAAAATGTTTTTGGAATTCAGCATTTTTCAATACTTTTATCTTTTAGAAGATTATATTTTATTGTAGAAATGTGTAATACTAGAGAAAGTAAACATAGAAAGGAGTGGTTTTGCAGTTTCTCCAGTAGATACCAGAAGAAAAATCACTCCAGTTTCTGTATAGCACCAGTGAGATGCTGAAGTCAGATCACATCATTAAAAGAACCAAGAGTGGACTTCTCTTCCCATTCTGCATACAGATGTCTGTTGCTCTGGTGGCTAGAGTTGGGCAATGGTGATATTATTCATACCATGAAAACCGGCAAATGCTACATAGTAGAACTTGTCTCCCCAGAGCTTAGTTTAAGTGTTGTTATGACTTCTCAGTGTACATATACCTTCCAATAACTAGGTAGTTAACTGACTGGTTGGTTTTATTTTGTTGTTCGTGTGTTGTGTGTGTGTGTACAAATGCATTCTATATAGTTAACTAGGAACTTATCCATTTCTGCAGTAAAACTGTCATGAACTGAGGATCCTTTTCTAGTAGTAGGGTTGTGTACTAACTTTGACAAGGCAGTAATCACAAATAGTCACTATAATAAAATGGACTGCGAGCCACAGAATCAACACATCTTCAAAGAGAGCTCATAAACTACATCAAATTAAAGTTGTCCCGATGACTTTAAACAAACTTTAAATGAAAATTGAAACTGTTCTATAGGCCATTCAGATAGTTTCAAGACATGAAAAATGACAATAGCAACACAAATCAAGTTCAAACAGTTTGGTAGGGAGGTAGAGTGGTTATAAGAACAAGAAAATTTTTTGAAAATATTTTGTTAAAATAATGCAGTTTAGAGAGAGAATAGTAAACTGACACATCTTTGAATCTTCTATCAAAATAACCCAGGGGAACAAGGTCAGCTCTAGTCCTCCTTCTGCTCCAGTACTTCATTCCCACTTTTATCAAATAGTGGATTTCTGTTATCTTAAAAAAACAACAGGGGCTGGAGCGGTGGCTCAGTGGTTTTGGCGCTTGCCTGGCAAGCACGAGGACCCGGGTTCAAACCGCAGCACCACGTACACAGCTAAGTGTTGGAGTAACTAAAGCCATGTGAAAAACTAAATAAAGTTATTTCTCTCTTTCTCTGTCTCTCTCACTGTCCCTCTCTCTTTAAAAAAAAAAAAACAACAACAACAAATCAAACAAATAAACAAAAACAACACAAACCTTTAGGGGTTTATGGGTACATTTATTTGATAACCTAAAGAAAGTTCTCAGGTAAAAGAAATAATGATAAAAGATATAAATTCAGAGTCTACCTTGATGGTTTTTATGATTGAAATAAACATGAGCAAAGTTTTTTCAGGCTGATTGTTAAAAATGACTTCAGAGTGACTCTTATCAATAGACTGCGTTTAATATTTTGAAGGAACACTTTGAATAAGCTTAAGATATGTTTCTTTAATGAAACTCTTCAGTTGGGAACATAGGGTAACCTTGGCCACTTTATTTCCCCCCTATAAAATCTAGTTAAACTAGATAGTTAGGCTAAATCGGGCCTGGAAAAACTATTGCCTGCAGACCAAATCTCAACGACCAACAGACTTACATAGTTCCTGAGTTAATAATTATGTTCATATTGTACATGGTGTAGAAATGTCAAAACGAATATCTAGTGATGTGTGAAAATTATAGAAAATTCAGATTTCAATAAAGTTTTATTGAAAAATTCCTTCATACGTCATCCACAACTGCTTTCAGGCCAAGAGGGCAGACATGAGTAGTTGCAACAGATATTATATGGACTGCGAAGCCTAAAACATTTGCCATCTGTCTCTTTAGAGAAAAAAGTTTGCTGGCTCATCAACTGAACAACTTGGCTTAGTAAACTGGTGTTCTCATTGCATTCCTTTGACTTGAGTCCGATTCAAGATTAACTATTTTCTTAAGGATATCAAATAGCTACACAAGTTAATTATGAGACATGCAAACAAGGAAAGAAATGGTACATATGCAGTCTTCTGAGTTCCTAACAGATTATGTGTTCAGATTTTCCCTTTTCTTCTTAATTGTCTCCAGCCAAAGCCTCTTGAGCAGCTGGTGAATCTTCTGCTCCTCATGTTCTTTTCTCACCAGAACACAAAGGACAAAACGGCAAAGCTTTGGAACTGTTAAAAAGAGGTTACAAAGATAATGCTCAGGACAGAGACATCATAATTATATTGCATTCTGTTTTTGAGTACTAACATTAATTTGTCAAATGCGTACTTTTAAAATGTGCTCAAGTTTTATAAACTCTGTTTTGGAATTACTTCATCTTTTACTACCAAGAGACTCGACAATTGGAATTATCTGGACCTTCTCAGGGCCTGACCATAGCTCTGGGTGCATCAGCTACAAGGAAGATATGAATGTGATCTTATGCCCTTTGCCCTGCTTAGGCGTAAATGCAGGTAACCACACAGAGGAAAAGAAAAGAATAATTTCTAGATTAAGAGTAGGCAAATGGATAAAAACAAATTTCGAGAAAATATGGATTTCCCCATTCTTTTTTATTACTTTTCTTATGTTACTAAATGTGGTTTTAAATAATTCTATATTCATTTCCATTCTGTTTAGATTTTCATAATTATAAGGGCAGAGAGAAAAGGAGTGTAACCTCCCATTCTTAAAAGATAAGACTTAGAATTATCTGTTTACATCTCAAGTCATTTTGAGGTCTTCAGAGTTTCAGAGGAAGATCAACTTGCAGAGTACAGAGATTCAGGGAAATGACTATTTATACTAGGTTGGGGAACATTCATTTTCACCAATCACATAATCCTAGTCTATAAATAAACTAAAAATCAGTAGACAAAAAGCATGAAAACAGCAACAAAAAATTAGGCTCTGTTATCAATTACCATTTTATCCTGATAGGACCCCTGGTAGAGGGTATGTATTATTTTCCCAATATTACAGCAGAGATGTCATCATGAAATGACTTTTTAAAGGACACAAAAGGAATAACTAACACAACCGTGTTTTACAGCCAGGTCTTCTGACTCTAAGCTCATATCTTTTGAAACTATTCTTCAAGAACAATGTAGAGTTCACGAACAGTACCTAAGAATGTTCTTATGACTTTTTGATGCTCAAACATAAAGAATATTTTGTTAATGTCATTTAATGTATCAAAGTACAGAGAATAGATTTATTTTTTCTCATCTCCCAGGAAAATCCCTTCCCTAGTATTTTCCCATGGAGTGTGACCAAAAGCGCATTAGGAATTCACATGTATTACACTTTTTAGTATTTCTCTGTTATGTGTGGCACACTATGGTTGGGGAAGGGAAAGGAGCATTTAATACATAGATGAGTTTCTGAAGCCAGTAAAACACAGAACTGGAAGCACAATATTATTAAGCTAGTGCTTTTCCTTGGTTGGTTGTGTGATTTTTAAAAAGAATATGTTTTCTTTCAATGCCTCAGCATTTCTGTCTATTGTGTATTCGATTTGAATAATGTAAAATTATGCCTTCATCTGTTTGCGTCTCATTTTAGAGTTTATTCCATTTGTTAGCTGTCCCCTAAAGAATATTTCTTATTTCCCTGACTCAGGATTTGCATATTCTGTATGTAAGACTTAGATATGTGTGATCTTTGTTTTTAAGATTCCCCACAAAGTGCTAAAAGATTCTATTTTGCAAAACTGAGGTATGAAGTGGTTCTATCTCTCTTCACAGAATTCAAGTTATTGTGATTTGATCGTTTCATTTTGGAAGCTTTATTGGGAAACGATCTGAATTTACACAGAGGGCTTAATTTCTTTTTCGAGAATAGGCCCTAAAATGCTGTGGAATTTTATTGATTTACTCTGAGAATCACTGCACTGCCCTTCAAGAAATCTGAATTGAAAGGACGTACTGCATTTGCTGTGTCAGAGCTGAAGCCATTTGTCTCACAACATTACACCGTATATATGGGGACTTCAGATACATTTTGCTTGTCTAAAATACAGCTTTTGTATTTAAGTCATTTTAATGGCAAGCTGATATAAAAACTAATGATCAGATCTTCTGATGTGAATTTTATTATGACAAGTTTGTACTTTGTCTAGAATCCAAGATTTGGTTTCTTATGCAGATAGTCCTTGACAGACTGTGATTTGATGATGCTGATCAGTGCTCATCCATTTTCAAGAAACCTAGTTTCCCTTACTGTGCCGCATCACATATTCCTACCTTCTCTTAGGTTGGATACTTTTTCTTTGCGTCCTCAAAATCTCACAGTTTACCTGCTCCTCTTGAATAGGACCTGTGAAAGAAAAATGAGTGCACTTATGGGCCACAGCCTCTGTGTGTGGTCTTGGCCTCCCCACGTGAACACACACCTAACTCACGTGTTTCTTCCTCTTCTCTACTGGGAAGGATTTCAGAACTGACATAGAAATAGCTAACTTTGATACTGGAAATGTGATTATTAAGGAGATTATATTAGAATGAAGAAAAATGAAGTAACCCACATTTACATGTTTATCTAATTTCAAATAGCGATGTTTCATAATAATTATTCTTATATAGACTTTTTCTCCACAAGATGGGATAATTCAAAATTATGGTTATTATTACACATGATCTTTGAGTGACCAGTGACTGCTCAACCCCTTTTTAATTCAGCAAGTCTCTGTTAATTATATTTTAATATTTGATCATAAGTTCTTTCGACAGACCATGTAGTCTTTTTTTTTTTTTTAATTACCTGAAGGTAAACAGTTGGCATGGAGTAGTGCATTTTGGCTTTTATCTGTACATAGTGAGAACATGGTTGGAATTGCTGGAAACTAACTGTTGTAACTAACTATTCTCTGGACCCATTGTTTTAAGCATAAAGATGATACCAAGAGCATCGTTTTGGCAAAGATGTATTTTGTGACTATGTGCCAGGTACTAATCTAGTGTGGAGAACAGAACATGAGTAAGACTTGGTACTTATATCAAATAACTCTCTGGAGGTAAAAACAAATAGAGTACAGAGTGATTGGTGTAATAATAAAGTAATATAAGAATACTAGGCTTGGCTACCTTAGCTTTGGTAGGTCAGAGCATTCTGTGTAGCATGTAACGCATGCAAAGATCTAGAAAAGTTTAATGTGGAGAAGCGACTTGTAGGGTAAACAGTGGAAAGGCCAGGAAGAACAGTGTCTATTTTATTAGGAGTTCATGGAGTCAGGATGAATTTTGAGGAGTAGATTTTGAGAAGTGCCAGGGCTTTTTGAGGTCAAATCTGCAGCATTTAGGATGCTGGTGATGGGATGTGAGGAAAAGATTTAGAATGGGGAGAAGAAAATCAGTTGAACAGAGAACATCAGACTGGACTACTGACATAATTAAGAGAGAAATGGCTTCATCAAGCTTAATATTGGCATGGACACATATATGAGGCTTTGCCTTTGGTCATGTGTTTTTACATTAAGGAATTTTTGCATTGTGAAGATGATTTAATCTTTGTTCTTTGCTTATTTAAAATATATATATATATGCATAGAGCTTATGTAAATGTAAACACGTATCTCTTAACAAGTACTGATGGTTAGTATTGCACTTATCTATTTCCTTACTACGGGGGACAGATAGCAGCTGCAGATCAGGAGGGAGAAGGTGGTTAAAAAAGTAAGGAATATGTGTTGGGGAAGTCGGGCCTACCTCACCAGATGTCTGAACGGAAGGTATAAGATGCACAGGAGCAGGTAGGGAAGCGTACCGGCAGGCTAGGAGCCATCGAGGGCCTCTTAAAACAATGAAGTGACTGCAGAAAGTTGGGACAGTTTGTCTTCTATTTTAAAGTCTCAAATGAGAGTCGATGTCAGTCTCAGCCAAATTCCTTGAAATACTGTCATATATTTCAGAGAGCTGTAAGGGGATCTTTTATTACATCCTTTCAAATCCTGATGTGCCCTCTAGAAGTTGGCTTTAAAATACTTGTAGTCTTTTTTCTTCCCCAGCACAGACTCAGAAGACTAAAACTCTTTTTATTATTATTTTTTTGTTTCTAAGTAGCTACAACCTTTACTTTTGAAGTAGAGATTTACTTTTCCAGGAACATTCATTCGAAGGACTTCTGTCTAACATTGTACAATTTAAACTTTTGAGAACATCATAATATATTCAACTTATGTGACTTTAGGCTGAAAACTTTTAATTTTTTTTGAAAATACAATTATATGAGGCTTTGGGTTTTCATATAAATTTCTGTGGTTTTCTTTGGGCACCATGCATAGTTTCATTATTACATGGACTTGTATAAAAGAGAGATGATGCAAAATTTCCCTTTCTTATTTCATTCTGTCTCCTTTTATTTCTCCCTTTCCCTCTTTTCACTTTCAGGGCTAACAAATACTTATTCTTAGGATAACTGCATTTAAGGCCTTGTGCTAGCCCTGGAAACACAAAGAGAATAAGAAACTATCTCTACTGTCAAGGGGTTAGAATCTCTTTCTCCTCTGCTTCTGTCTTTTTAATTTCATTTCTTTTTTTTTTCCTGGTTAGTATTTTTTCTTTTTTTTTTTTTTTTTTTTTTTTTTTTTTTTTTTTTTTTTTTTTTTTTTTTTTTTTTTTTTTTTTTTTTTTTTGTCTAAATGGGTTCTACTTTTGTATATAAGTGAGAAAAAAGCATTTTTGCCACCTAGTTTCAAGCAAACACACATACACACTATCTACCCCTGCTGAATGTTTTCATCTTTAACATGGCAGCTGGAGGAGGTGGAGGATGGTGTACCTTTTTCTTTCTTTGTCTGCTCCACTTCCACTTCTGTGAAAGACTGCCTTGGATCAGCTCTGACTGTACAAAGTTGTATTTGTACTTGTGGCTCTGTTTGTTAGTCAACAAAGCAACGGCGACAAGATTTGACCCAAAATGTCAATGGTGCAGGACGAGAGCAAACTTCTTTCGGGTAGGTGCAGGATAAACTCACTGTGGTACATACTGACTGCACATAGCCCAAGGTGCTGGAGCGCCTCCAGGTAGAGGGCCACACTGCCCTCACATTCCAGGTCCCCAAAAGACCCTGATGCTTCTGCTTCTGCTATCTTCTAGAGGTGAGAATCCTCTCTGAACTTTGGGAATGCTACTCTCTGAGGTTGCATGGAGTTTTGAGCCTTTGTGTCTCTTTCTGACAATAAAGTCCTGACAACCTGCCAGATACAAATAACTGGTAGCAATTTCAGCGCCTCACTATGTGTCTGCAGAGTTCTCTTTCCCAGGTGGCCCATCCTCATGGTAGAATGAGGCCTCAGGCCTGCCTGAGGTCTGTTACTTTGGCTTCCAATTTCTATTAGTTGTCTATAGATAAATGCCACTGCAAACTTTTTGGTTGTTTTCTTTTTTTTTTGCATAGTGAATTTTCAAACTCAGCTTAATTGTTGAACATACTGTTTTAGATCAAAGAAAACCAAAGGTTTCCTACTAACCTCCAACCTCAATCTGTATTGCCTGCTTAGAGCAATGTGAAGGAAAATTCTAAAGCTCCTTGCTGGTTCATTGAGAGAGAGCCATGTTCCATCAGGGATATACTTCATAGAGAAGGGAGGGGAATAATGTCATGTGCTCCTGCCATTTCCCATTCTTGATTTAGCCCTGTACTAAACCTTCAAGAGAAAGGAAGACAGACTTCCATGTGGCCCTCGTCGGGCTTACATCAGCCTGTTGGAGTGAGTTATATTATTACCACATCTGCCAATGACAATGGATGTGATAAGAAGTACATCACTTGGGGCATTTCAAACAATCCCAGAAATGTTTGGTAAAAATAACAGACGACAAGGATCCAACTGATTTTTTCTAATAGATTTACCTCTACGATCACAATGGAAGTTTCAGGGCATAGCGTTTCCTTGAAGCAAAGTGGATGTCACTGACCTGGTAGAATATGTAGCTTCTGAGGACCTTTGTCCTACAGAAATGAAAATCCTTTTCATTACCTTTGGGTTGTCTTTTGAACCTTATCAGGGAGAATGAAACCCTGTGGTCTACTAAGGAAATTAAACTCTGCTATGCAAACAGAGTGTAGGAGTAAAGGACTCTTGGTACAACAGCAGACAAAGGGTCCTTAACCCAATATCACTGTTTTCTAATTGAGGAAACTGAGGCACCAAAACAACTAGGTATCATTATTTTCAAGGGGAGAGAAGACCAATATTTCACTAATTACTACTTATTATTTATAGACCAGGAACCGGAAACTGAAAGGAAGAGATTTAAAGTAATGTGTTTAACACCATACAGCTTGGCTGGTAGCACACTTAGAACGGAAATCTGACTGGGTCTAACTCCTATGTCCATATTCTCTGTCCACAATATCATATTGCTCTTTTTTATAACCATTTAAACCACTGAATCACTTCCTTATCCAATGTGCTGACCAAATATCTTCCTCTACTGAAATCTGATCTCTGCCACTTTGAAGTGGTAAGGATTTGATAAATCAATTTACAACAATGTAATAGTAGATAAGATTCAAAGCCATATAATCTTTACTGTGCACTTATTTTGTGATTGTCTGTAGAGATATGAAAGTAATATTATTCCTGCCCTTAAAAATTTAAGGTGTTAATATACTGCCACCTATCCAGTCAACCTCTCACTTTCTTCGTACACAAATTTATGACACATTGTAACTACACTTTCCATCTTTTCCATCATGCAGGTAAATAATGATTGATTCTTCAGGGTTTTAAAAATCTTCTTTTTCAATAACATTGCATTTCTTTATTTTTTCCTTATTTAATATTCTAAGGTTCTCTTTAATTAATTAATAACTGCATGAAAAGGTGTTTGAAAACATCAAATACTAAGCATATTGAAAACATTCTTTACAGCTTTTAGCATTGCTCCCTTCTAGGAAAAGTTGAAGGTCTTCCCAATCTTCCAGCCTGAGTCAGTATTAAAATCTAAAGAAGAACTGGTGGCATGATCTATCCACAGATTTTTCTCTCTCATCCAGATCAGCAGACAAGAAGGATTCAAACTCCAGAGAGTCCAGAGCTCTGCTCCATTACACAGAAATGCAACGAACAGCTCTTCTCATAGCACTCTTTCACAGGATCTTTTAGTGTAAATTTTTGTCCAACAACTGGTTGTAATTGATATTGAAAAGTTATGTAAAGTTGACACCCTCCTACTGTGAGGCACCATTTCAAATATGGCCAGCTACTTCTAGTTGGAGGAGAAGGGTAGATTGACAATATTTCCAGACTCTTAAGAAAATTCTTTATAGTCGAGGACAAGCACCTTGCTTTCCCACTTCCCCATGTTTCTGTCTTCAAGCTTAGTAATTTTCTCGTTTCTTATCCCATACAGAGAGAGATGAAAATGGCCATGAAAGAAGAGGATCTTAGAAAAGGTGTAACTTACAGTTGTTTTAATTTTTTTCATTTAGTTCTAGGTTGAACTACTAGAGATAGAAAAGAAAACATGACAACTTCTATAGAAATATTGATAACTGAATTTTAGTTAATGTTCTAAAATAAAGAAAACATAAGGAATCATTCATATGTACTAATTTGGGGAAAATATTTAAATGATAATACCCAGGCTGATTTGACTTCAATAAAAACATAACATTCATCTAAGTGATTCTCAATTCATAACTGTGCATTAGAACCAGCAAGGAAGATTCTGCAATTGCCCCTCCCATCCACCCAAATTCTTAGATGGAATAGAATAAAAATGTGTTTTGAAAGTATTTTTCATAATGTATTTGAAGAGCCACACAAAACTTTAATCCTCATAAATTTGTTCATGGTAATAAATCATCTTAAAGAAATAATTCAAAATAAGAAAAAATATGTGAGAGTAAGTTTTTATACTTCAGCATTTGAACAGTCTAAATATTTAATGGGCAATAATTTCTATCTGCTTCATCTCAGATGCAAAATGTAGCACCACCTACCCATGCTGGTTTTGAAGCCCTTCTAGTGCGGAGTTGGCTCCGTCTAGTGCGGAGCAGGATGCATTCTATTGGTTGCATTGAAAGATATCTGTGACTCTTGTGAATCTGGCAAAGTCAGGGGGCAATTAGTATTGATGCTATTGTTGAATCAAATTAAAAAATATAATTCTTCTGGTGCTTGGAAAGGACCACAGGAAATAGAGAAAAATGGAAATGATTTGGCTTGTTGAGAGAGCAGGTTTATGCACTAATTATTTTTCTTTCATTTTAAATTGTTTTAAAATAATCTTAAAGTCTGTACAAACATTTTAGTGAGAACTATTGGCAGGCTAAAGAGTTTTTTAGCTTTATTAATTATCTAATTAGTAAAATTCAATCACATCATAGGACTAAACTCAAGTAGCACTCCACGCCTTTAGAATCCCCATTTGTCTCAACAATCACAAAGACCTCTTTCTACTATGGGATGGAAAAGGCATCACTCTTCCATTACTGTCACACTTTTGTATTATAACATCATCTTCCATGATTAATATTATTCACTTTTAGGAAATGAAGAGCGTATGCGTTTTATTATATTGGGTTGTCATAAAGTCAGGAAGGCTTTATTAAATGATTCAGGCAAGTAAAAAATTTGATTAGGGGAAGAGAGGCAGCTCAGTTAAGACTTTCAAAGAAAATTGCCTGATGATGGTGTTTGGTATTTGGAAGGGAAATCAAGGCAAACTTTGGTTTAACCCTGGACTTGACCAGTAAGAAAGAGGATGTAGATCCTCTGGTCTCTATTCATAAATTATTGCTGGGGGTCTATATTGCAGATGATCTTCTATCACAGGACTTTCCCAAACAAAAGCATCTTGATTTGGACCATTTCCTAAACAAAATTTAGTTCCAAATGGAGTATGTGTGCATGTGTATTCTGTGCCAGGTATCAACCTTGACATTTTAGACCTTACAATCTCAAACCGAAATTATTTGTTCAGTCTTCATTACTATGCAACTTCAATGCTGATTGTTTCTGATGAATTATAATGTCTCACCTGCCAGTGTTGACATTTAACATGGATTCCTCAAGACTTGCCCTCCATACACCCTCACTCTAATCAAAATATCTCAGAGTGAAGAGTATTATTAGGTCAACAGGCAAAAGATTTTTAAACTAGTCTTCCTAGTATTAAACCTTACAGGCATTGCAGTCTTGATTTCAAGCACTTGAAACCACTAGATTATGAAGTTCCATTTCTTTCTGTTCCTGCTGGATAACTGGAAGAAGTTGGGGTGAATAAAGTGATTCTCAAATACCAATGTACACATGAGTCAACTGGGATTCTGTTAACACGTAGATTCTGCTTCAGAAGAACTGGATAGGACTTCAAATTCTACTCTTTTAATAAGCTCTTGGGGCATTCTGGTTATTTTGATTAGCTCTATAAATATAAAGTCTAAGGGGTGAGTGGTGGCTCAGTGGTTAAGGCACTTGCCTGGCAAGTACAGGAGTTCAAATCCCAGCACCACACACACAGGTCTTGGAGCAATGAAAGCCACATCAAAAACTAAATAAAATTGATTCTTTCTTTCTCCTCCTCTCTCTCACTGTTCCTCTCTCTCAAAAAAAAAAAAAAGCATAAGAGTTTAGACAATACTCTGAGTAACATGGCAATAGGAAAAGATTAAAACAAGGGAGGAGAAAATGCAGTTTTTTCTTACAACAAACTAGTTATGATTCTTCATTGTCCATTCCGGTAATCTACATGCTCATTCCAAATCAGGAATGTAAACTTGAAATTTCTACCATTTTATTCTGCTCTAAAATTATTCCCTTTCTTTTTCTTCTTACCCCACACAAGATAAAATGGGAATAATAAAGTGGATAATTTCTTAATATAAAAACTTGCACTTTTTAATATCTGCATGAGTCAGCTTTTCACTGCTGGGGCAACACGCTTAAGATATACCCCTTAAAAGGAGGAAAGATTACTTTTGTCTCATGGTTTTAGAGCTTTCAATCCAGGGTCACTTGGTCTTGTCACTGTGGGTCCGTGGTGAGATAGTATATCATGATGAAAGCCAAGGTTTGCAAGAAACCTATTTACCTCTTGACCATCAGGAAGCAAAAGGGAGAAGCAGGAACCATAGTCTCAATATCTCCTTCAAGGACGTGCCCTCAACCTAAGTTCCTTCCACCAGGCCTACCTCCTAAAGGTTCCACCACCTCCCAGGAGCAATAAGGCTAGCAACCCAGACTTAAGCATGAGTCTTTGGCGACACATCTAAGATCCAATCATAACAGGATCCCTTTAGTAAGATTTACATGCAACTAAACCATATATACTCCACTTTTTTTTTTTTAAGAGAGAGGGAGATAAAGTGGGAGAGATAGATGGAGAGTGAGAGAATCAACTTTGTTTAGTTTTCATTTGAAATTTAGTTGTATATGTGGTGCTGGGGTTTAAACCCGGGTCCTTGTACATGCCAGTCAAGCACTCCAACTGCTGAGCCACTGCTCCAGCCCTCCACTGAACTTCTTAAAAGGATAAAATCACTAATTTTATAACTAGTATGTGTTGTTCTCAGCTAATGTATATATTGTATGAGTACTTATGTACTGTTTAGGATAAAGAAAATTTTGGTAATGATGTAGCATGAGAGATCTTTATTTGGATGGAGAAAGAGACTTAAATTTTAGATGAGGCTATTTAATCTCCTTGTCACATTGTCAATATTCTTATTTTCCAAAAATGTTCTTCCCCATCTGTAAAACGGGTACCATAATAATATCAGAGGATTTGAAGATAAAAAATAAAATTTTATGTGAAAATATTTTGTAAATTTAAAGCTTTTGACCTAATTGTTCTATACCAATTATTCATTTATTCATGTAGCTTGCCTAAAATCACAATGTTTTATTGTATTTCATAAAACAATATAAAATCAATCTTTTTCAATTTAAATATAAGAATCATGTTTTAAAAACCTTCTAAATTCACTGTACCTTTAAAAAGAAAGCAAACTATCATAATATGCACACAGTAGCTATTAAGAAAGGTAAACCCCCAAACAATAAAAACGTACTAATTTTTGAGAAATAATTATTTAAGCTATTACAAGCTCCAGTGCTTTTATAGCTAACATTTTTCCTCTACCTTTGCTAAATCTAGTACTTTATCTCAATTATTAAGTGACAGCAATATGTAAGTATCTAAAAGGTGAAATAAATCCATATTAACCTTGCGTATAATGGTTTCTAAAACAATGATCAAACTTCATGAGAATGCAAAAATACTCCTTAAATATGATAGTCATTCAGAAACACTGACACATGTATCTAATGAGTCAAAAACATTAATTTCATTTTTCTCTCCTTCAGTATTATGTAAATTTTAGCAAGCCTGCGGAAAGGCTGAATCAGAGATTAGCTCAAAACTGTCAAGAAGAATATCAAAATGCACCTTCTAGGGCATGTAGGCAAACCAAACACTTAGCAGAGACAGGCTAATTTATCATAGTGCAGTTGCGATGGCAACAACAGTTCTTGGTGCCATGTGACCCAAAGCAGTTTCTGTTGACTGGCTCTAACTGACTGTCAGTTCAGCAAAGGTTCCACTGTTTCCAGTGAAAAGGAAGAGAGAGCATTGATACTTGTTGAAAAGGCATAATAATAATAGTGTATCTCAAACCATGAAAGCATCCCTTTGTCTCCTTGACGTTTATTTTTATTCTGGCTAAAGAGATCCCTCCAATTTTTGTTACACAAAGGCCCCTTATTTATTCACGGATTAAATATGTGTTCCTCTATTTACTAAGAATTCCATCTATGCCAGTAGAGTTGTGAACAAATATTTAAATCCTTTATCATAATAATATTTTATTTGCAAGGTGCTAAATTTTGTACTGCATTTTTTCCTAATGTTTTACGTAAGATCATGAGAAACTGGTTTGTAGGAATTACGAGCCAGTAACTAAATTTCCCTGCCTATAATTTTCTCAAATATAAAAAATGGAGACTGAAAGTGGTCTTTTCTGATCTGAAAGAGGAGATCTTGAGGGAAAGGAGACGATAGGTTTGCTCATAATTTTCCTTGTCTCCTTGTCAATGTTATTTTCATTGATGGGAAGTAACAAGGGCCATGGAGATAGTCGCAGTCTTTGATTCAACAATTCTACTCCCAGGATTTTATCTTGGGGGAAATTTCACTAAAGAAATAGTTTTATGACACAGGAGAGAAAGAATGAGATTTGGAGTCAGATAGATATGAATTCCAGATCCTGGTTCTGCCACTTGCTGAATGAGTGCCCGCAGGGAAGTATTTTACCTCGGTGAGCCTCAAGTTTCTTCATTTGTAAAACAGGCTTGAGAGTATCCACCCTGAACACTGACTGGGAGCCTTATAAATCCTGTGTGCTAACCCTCTGGTATCTGCTCCCTGTATCTAGCCAAGCTCTCGATATGTGGTACATCTCAGTACAGCATCATCTGCAAAGCAAAAATCTTTGAAAAAATATGAGAGCCCAAAATGAGTTAGTAAATTTTATACTCATAAATGAGATGCATTAACAGAATTAAATATTATGAAATCGTTGTAAATGTTTGATTTAAAACCTATGACTTGGGCTGGAGCAATTCCTCAGCGGTTAGAGTGCTCATCCGGCATGTGTGAGGACCTGGGTTCAAACCCCAGCACCACATACACAACTAAGTATTGAGGGGAAAAAGTAGAATAAAAAATAAATTAAATTGATTTACTCTCTCTCTTTCACTCTCCATCTTAAAAAAAAAAACGATTCTCCTCTCACCCTCTCCCTCTCTCTCTCTCTTTAAAAAAATATAAATATAAAAATATGGCTTATGAGGGTAATTGTATGGCATGAAAAAATAAACAGCATTACAAAAAAGCATAAGTAAAATTAATAGACTTTATGCTACATAATCACTATATAAAAGATGCATGTCTAAAGAAGGCAATTTGCCAAATGAAAATAATATACTGGTATAATTATAAGTGATTACTATGTTAATACAGAACATCTTCTATAAGACACTCTGCTGAATTTTCCATTAAAAAACCCAACTAAAAATGTGGAAGTTGGAGTGTCAAAGGAAGCGCCTTCAAAGGCCTCCACCAGCAACCAGTTGCTTGAGCCCTTGAACTCTTCGTGCTCTTTCTTTTAAGAATAACCATTCACCCAAAGTGCGTAACATGCAGAGGCAAAGTTAACTCAAATGTATCTCTGCTAACACTTTTGTGCATTTCCTTTATGTTCACTTGCATTGCAGCAAGTGAGAAACAGAAGAATCCGTAAGAAAGAATCCATGTGTGAAAGAATTCCAGTTTGTACACCAAAAAGAGTGAGTGGGAAAAAACTAGGAGCGAAAGCAATTTTCAAGGTTGATTAAAAGATACGGTTAGCATTGAGAATGCATTTTTGTTCAAATTTAAGATGAAGATCTTTGATCTGCTGGCATATAAGCCCAACTCTTTAGTCTTTTCCGTTGGACAAAACGTTCAGTAACCTGAAACTAATGACCACAGGAGCTAAGAGGCACATGAGAGTCTTTTTAAGTGTGGCAGGAAGCAGTTCATTGAGTGCCAGGTTCAGTGCTGACAGCTCAGGAAGGAGTGAGGAGTGAGGAAGACAGATAAGAAGGTATTGACAGAGGCAGCTGGGTAGGTCTGGCAGTGAATGCTGACGCGCTCTCCTCTCTCAAAATCAGGCTACGCTGGCCAGTGTCCAGGCACTATTGTCTGCGCTGGCAAGACAGGCCACATTTCACTTCATGCAAAAAAGTGTGTCAAGCAGAAGAGCTCAGTAATGGCCGAAGGAAAAAAGGTTTTATTTGTTATTACACTATTCTTATCTCAACTGCTTCCCTTCTAATCATGACACAATTCTTAATTTCCCTTAGGAGTCTGTTAAATTTTTTTTGTTGCTGTTTTAAAGCAGAAAAATATATACTGAAAGATTCAAATACAGACTGAAACTCCATCACACTTGTCTCAGTGGTAGTTCTGTCTCATTAATGGTCCAGGGTCCCTTCCCTAAACCTGGATCACAAAACACTTCAGCAAACTTACATGATATACTCAAAATAAGGAAATGGTACCCAACGTCCAGTCAAGTATTGATGCTGCTGTCCTACTCCTTGGTTTGGTGAAATTTGGTGGCTCTGTGCTTCATTTTGGTACATAGGTACTATTTGTGGGTAGCGGTTCTGCCTCCCTAGGCACCTCAGGAACTCTCTCACTTTGAGCTCATTGTTTTGTGGCTAAATTCCCATTGATGTTTCAGTCCTAGACAGCTCCTCTGCCCCAAATCCCTGGGGAAATCATTTCAGCGTCTGAGGGAATCCTCTGCTCCATTTCAACCTCTGACATTCCCTTTGCCTCTTCTTGAAAGGGTTTAGGCTTTTGTGTAACAAAAGCCAGCAAGACTGTCCTTATCTGCCTGATTTGTGGTCAGCCTTAGACTTTCCCAGAGGCAATGAGGCATGGAGACTACTTGAAAAGGTAAAAGGAAAGGGAGAAAAATATTGAGAGAGGAGACTTATTCCTGCATACTCGAGGACAGAGCACAAAGTAGAGAAATTGTAGGAGTATGCACGGGTGTTTCTGTGTGGGCTAATAGTGGTGTTGCCATGTGAAAGAGAAAGCACAGGATCAGACAGGGAGAGACTAATGTAAACATGAATCAATAACATCAAAATCACCGGGTTGAGTGGAGTAACGATTTGAGTTCTCTAAAAAAAGCCCTTCACACTAATGCTGGGTCAGCTTGAGAGATCGCTGTTCCATAAATCAATACCTCTTTCAATTTTATTTGTTCTGACTTTAAGTTTAAAGAGTGTCATACTTCATGTGATGGAATTCATTAGATGGTGTGACAGTATTTGAATGAAGCATGAGATTTTATTTTGAATGACAGAAATTTTGTGCCTTTAAAGATAACCATTGCAATTACTAATAGCATTAATTGTGACTTTCTCTCTTTTTTTATTATTTTCACTTTCAGTTTGATCTTGACACTTTAGATTAGCTGGTTTGGTCGTCATACTAGCAGTGCCAAGATCACAGGCACAAATTTCGTGGGACCTAACTAGCCTGCCAGTTTTAAAATGCGTTTTTCTAATCTCAAGGGTTATTTGGTAAGAGCATGTGAACAAATCAATGGAAATTGATTTCCTATTGGAAAAAAACTCAAATTTTATGACTTAGATTTCATGAGTAAACTAGTATCTTTGCATATGGAAGACATAATTAATTCATTCCTTTTCAAACACAACTGTCTATAGGGATGTCAGGATAAAACGAATTTACATGAAAAACATTGTTTCTTCTTGACAGATCAGTAGACTGAAGTCTCTATCTGTAGGCAGGAAATGTATTCCTCTTGAATAATATCCAATTGAGCTATTCAACATTTTCCAAGAGCATGCAAAGAGGAAAAAAATCAAAACAATATATACCCTCCTATTAAGAACTCTGTACCTTACAACAAATCAGGGAACTTCCAGAATAATTTTCATCATTGATAATAAAATCTATTAGAAGTAATTAAATAAAGAAGGCAGACTTCATCTGTTAAGCCACATAGATGATGTTATGAATTGCAGTAAATGTGCTAGAAATAGCCATGGCAACCAGAAGTTTTAGAGGCTCCAGGTGCATAGCTGTTCTTGCCTTTTGCTACTCAGGTATTCATATTTTGACTAGTCTCTTAATATATATACATATATATTTTTTCAGGAACCCTAGTGCTTATTTATGTTTTCATATTATTATCAAGCCTGTACAGTTTCTTTATTTCTTTTACACTTAATACTCAAATTTAAAGTCTATGCTGGACTTTTTTGCTTTTTTTCTGATTTCTTTATGGGTTATAACATATTTTTCAGCTGAATCAAGATTGGGAGAGAAAGGCGGCAGGGTTTGGATCCTGCGCTTTAACAGGAAGCACCAAGGAGGGCCTGTCTCTTGCCAGATGAGTCATCATGAGCACGTTTTTCTTCTCTGAGTCTCAGTTTTTAATAGCTGCAAAATTCAGGAATGATGCACTTTCACTTCACCTTAGATTTCTTCTAAGAATGAGATCAAATAAGCACATCATACAAACGAACACAGTATTAGCATGTAGCACATGGTAAAAGAGTGATTATTATTTCTTACGGTGATAATTAGATATTGAGAGGTCTGAGTCCCTTTGCCTTTCAGCCACTCCATGGTGGCTGAGGTCAACGCGTGACCTCTAATGCAGTATAGAGCTGAAAACACAATTGTTAAAACAGATGTACAGCATGCTACAAATGTTATTCATTCATTGACTCATTCATTTGCTGGTCACTGTAAGTAGAGGGACACTGGAAGAAAAAATGCAGTAAGCTCTAGCTTAAAAGATATATAGGAGAGTCAGTCACCTAATTGCCATAGTCTAATTACAATATTTAATATCAAATAATTGGATACAAGCAAAAATTGTATATGTCATGGCTTTGCAAATGCATTGGCTTTTCAACTGATATTTTTATTTATTGTAAAGCCTGAAGAGATTCATATTTTAGAGACAATTACACAAAAAGTGTTAGAAGTGGAAATTAGGCCACCTCCCATTCTAGATCTTGAATTAACTAGACTGGAACATAGGATGGGTGTTCTAGTTTAATCTATAACATGTCCTAGTATTGTGAGGTTGAGGAAAGCCTGGCTTATAGTGTATGCTGTGAAGAAATCTGAAATAATTTCATCAGAAAAAAAATTTTTTTAAGGAGAGAGGGACAGTGAGAGAGACAGAGAAAGAGAGAAACAACTTTTTTTAGTTTTTCACATGGCCTTAGTTGCTCCAACACTTAGTTGTGTAGGTGGTGCTGGGGTTTGAACCTGGGTCCTCGTGCTTGCCAGGCAAGTGCTGAAACCGCTGAGCCACCACCCCAGCCCCATCAGTAAAATTTTTTGAAAGTATAAGCACCAGTGAAATTTTCTGGATGATTCCCCATAATTGGACCAGTCAAAGGAAGCAGAGAGCAGGAAAGCAGACTTGTTTAGTGTCCGTTTGGATGCCCTCCAACTTCACACGACTGTTGCAGAATAAGCTGATATCAGACACACTGTTTAGTTGAGTGAGAACAACTTAGAAAGAACAGAAGGTGTACAATTTTTAAAAACCAGTTCTAGGAGAAACACAATCAGTGCAAAAGAAAATCGGATAATCCACATATCAGAAAATAGTAACAAACTTATTTGCAGATTCTGACTTTGATTACTGTATAAGGAGGAAGTTCACGGATTTTATCATAAAGGAAGAATCTGAAGAAACAGTAGTCTCCTGGAGTATTTTACATTTCTCTGGATTTATGCTTATCATGGACTATTAGAATTGCATTCATGGTAAATGTAGGCAAAGTTTGTGAACTTTAGTATTTTCTTTTGTGAAAATGGAAATATTTACATAGAAAATTTCATATGTACATGATATAGAAGACGGTATGTGATGATGCCTTGCATAACACCAGGAACAAAATCACCGTTCATTAAATATTAGTTTAATTCTACTTTAATCTTTTTCTATAAATAATAATATGCCACTTAATAAAATAGCAAGAGTAGAGCATGTTGAACTCACTGTTTTTTGTTTTTTTACCTCTAGGCTTTTCTAAGCCTTGAGCTAAAATGAACAGACCTGAGTACTCTAGTGATGGTTAGATCAATGGCTCCCTATTTAGGAAGATGTGCAGACCAAATGTAAGGCAGCAATTCTGGAGCAATTGGCTATCCACAGAAGGAGGCCTGACCGCCTTCACCTGATTGAGAAGCCTTGTATCTAAGATAAGAAATATCCGCAGAAATCAGGAAGGCCATGCTGCAGTTCTTACTAGGCAACCTCTGCTTCTCTCTTCCTTTCTCTCTCTCTCTCTCTTTGTGTGTGTGTGTGTGTGTGTGTGTGTGTTAATTTATCCCAATTTATCTTTGGTGAATTGAATGTGATTTTGATCAAAAGATTTTCAATCAAATTCTTTTACTTTTCAGTTTGTCTTTTTGCAAGTTAAACTTAAACATTTAGTTCCTCATCTGTAAAGTTACATTAAGAACACGCACCTCTAATGTTGTTTCATGAATTAAATGGGTAATATATGTAAAATTACTATCACAGTGGTTTCCATTAAGTAGTCAGTCAGTTTTACAAATTGTTTATTAATACAAATGAAACCTTAATTAAACCTTATTAATATCTCTCAAAGTATGGTATTTGTAGTATTTTCAATATATTTTGTATGGAAGCACTTTCTTACTGCTTTGTAATATGTTACAATGGGAATGGAGCAGCTATCACAGTTCTCTGTGGCTTGCTACACTTCTCCAAGGGTTATGAAATGCCAGGATTCTAAAATACATACAGCATTAATCTTTTCTGGTCCATTTCTTGTCTTCACTAGTTATAACAATTCCTAATTACTGCTATACAAATTATCACATATTTAATGACTTTAAACAATAGAAACATATTATTTTGAAGTTTTAGAGGTCAAGGAGTCCACAGGGTTGCAGTCCTGTGCAGGCTCTAGCGGAGGATCCACTGTCTTGCCCTATCCATCTTCTAGAAGCCACCCACATTCCTTGGTTCATGGCCCCTTCTAGTTTTCAGTACAGCAGCAGCCTAGAATTTAAAAATCTCGCTTCTCTCTCTGACCTTTACTTTAGTCATTACATCTCCTCACATTCTCTCTCACCAGCCTCCTTCTTTTCCTTATGAGGACTTTTGAGATTGCATTGGAGAATCGAGGATGATTTCCTCTTCTCAAGATCCTTAATATCCTTCTCTAAAATTCATTCTTTCTTATAAAATAACATACTCATGATTCAGGAGACTAGAACATAGGCATCTTTAGAAAGCCATTTTCCGTTTACTACTGAGAATTTGAAAGAAAATTTAGCTCTTCCGCTTGAGGTCATAAAAGACATATTAAGGAAGAGATTCAAAGTTAATGTTTGTATGTTTCAAAGTGAATATAATAGCAAAATTTTTTATTGCTATTTTACCATGTGATAGAATTTGTGCGAGATAATGTACATGATTTTATTAAATGATGTAAGCCATACCCATTTCATTAATTGCCTCATATTCATTTCATGGAAGAGAAAACAGGACTCCTAAGACAACTTGTCCAAAGTCCTCCAACAATGTTAGAGTCAAGAATCTGGAATTAACTTGGACAATTACAAATTTTGCATTCTTTAACTGCTCTGCCTAAAACTCAATGTGTATGATCTAGTACAGTTTAGGAGGATTCTAAAAGTCTACATAAAATCCTTAAATATTTCTTCACTGTATAATGAGGCTGATTGCTTATGCACATTCACTCTGATTCTGTCTTCTATTGAACCAAAAACTAAAAAGTACAGAAATTGAAAAAGTATTCTAGTAAATATACAATTAGAAAAATGTATATGATTTTGATATGGAGAACTCTATTTTTCTCAATAGATACTATATTTTTCTTAGGTTTACCTAAATGTTAGAAGGTATGCAATCAATATTAAAATATACATGAATGCTGATAAACTTTGTACCTAATTTAATCAAATGATCATAGTGAGTTGCTCTTTATTATTTTTTTTTTAAAGACAGAAGGACAGAGAGAGAGAGAGAGAGAGGCAGAAAGAATCAAATTTTATTGAGTTTTTCACATGGCTTTCATTGCTCCAACACTTAGTTGTGTTCGCGGGTGCTGGGGTTTGAACCCTTGTACTTGTGCATGGCAGGAAAGCACCATAACCACCGAGCCATCACTCCAGCTCCTCTTTATTATTTATAAGTTGTGGTAGGAAAGTAGGTTACAATATACTCAATGCAGAAATTATTAAGCAGTGAAAAAAGAGGATCATACTTTTTATCTTATGAATCTAGAAATTCCAATATTGACCTCCAGTTTGAAAGAAGAAAAAAGTCACTTTTAGGGCCAACAGGGCAAAATGGAAATAAAATAACAGATGATTGGGTTACCACTTATGGTTATCAAGTTTTCTACCTTATATGTACAGTAAATGCAATAGCCTAGTTTACTAATATTTCCAAAATAATTAACACCAAAAGATGAAACTTTGGATTGAATGATTTGTTAATTGATAAAGCAGGCATGTTAGTTGGAAAGAGACTAGAAATGAAAATGTTATCTCACCAGAGAAAGTGCTCATATAATAATGAAAAATATAATTATTATAAGTTAGAGCTGAGCACTCTAACCTCTTGTTCCCTTCAAATTTCAGTGAAATCTTGTATCTTATGCAAAAAAAAAAAAAATACAAGTGACAGTCTTACACAAAGATTACCCAAATGTCACAGGTGCAGATTATTCCTGGTCAAAGGGTCAGATGGTACCATAACACCTAATAATTCATTGATTGGCAATTTTCATCTTTAGTCATCTTTAAACTTGTGAGGTGGTGTATGCACCATCTTATTTGTTGTAGCGCCCTCTGAAACACAAAGCTAAAACCATTGGTTCATCACACATTTTAAAAAGTTTTCAACATGCAGCCCAACCTCTAGATTCTAAACCTTCACACATTCACTTTGAAGCCTCATGTTGAAAAAGAAACAATGGCTTACAGAAGAGATACATGTTCCAACCTCCCAGTCTCTGCCAATAAGAGCTTTTCTGTTCTTAGTTTATATCAAGAGAGAGAGAGACAGAGAGACACACACACACACACAGAGAGAGAGAGAGAGAGAGAGAGAAGACAGACAAGAAGAGATTGAAAATCACTGTTCCAGGACCTTATAATTAGCTCACAAATATGTGAATATGTTTAAAAATTAGAAGCCTATTGCTTCCAATATTGAATTCCAAACTCAAGGAACACAATGTTAAAGTGAATTGGAATTCAGCAGATGTACTTCAATTTCAAGATATTTTGTTGACTTATTTTCCACTTTTTGAGGTGCCTTCAAATTTTGAGAATCTAAATGAGTCAAATCTAAAAATCTTCCAAAGCAGCTTGGGGTTCACATGGAGTTTGTAGCAATAGATTTCATTTCAATTTGATGTTTAATGCATATACAGAAGAAAATAGTGCAGTTGACTTCAGTAACCTATTATTTAACTTGTAGTGATTTATTTTTTCCATGTTCAGTTTCACTTGATACTGGGAATGCATTTAGTTAGAGTAATTCAGAATGGTTTTGTTGCATTATCCAAAGGCTTCATTTCTTTTGTTTGACTGTGATAAAATCTCATTTATTTTACTGTAGGTAAACAGTAATTTCTCAACTCAAATTTATTTGAATTTATAAATATGAATTTTCACCTTATTTAAGAGATCATCAGACATTTTCCAAACAGGATTGCATTATTCTCACTAAAGGAAGCAATTAAAGTGTGTATGAATTCTGTGACCTGTCCCAAATCATATGGTAAAGAAGTGTCAAAGCTAGAAAGAAAGCTGAACACTCCTGGCAGCTAATATATTCCCTCACCAAGATGTTCCTTCTTTTGTGTATAAAACTCTTACAATACAAGTATCTGAAATTGACATTAAGAATTAAGTGGTGTTGATCACGGCTAATTATAGTACTTGGGAATATTTGAATCACTAGATTAATTGACACAGACCCACAGGAAATGTCTATTCTTACTCACTACTCATTTTTTTAAGCAGAGAATTTTTCTCTGTGCCATTCAGAATACATTATACCAATAGCTGCTGCAGGTCCAAACTCAGGGCCTTAGCAACTAGGACAGCACTGCACCTTTCCTAGTTCTTACCCAGAGTCTTCCGGAGAAGATGGTGGCTTTCCTTAAGTCTTTGCTAAATTTATCACTTACAAGACAATGTTTGAGATGAACATGCACATTGATCTAGAAATCTTCAGAATGAAAAAATAACAATTTTAATAATCATTAAAATTAATAATTATTAAATATTCATTTAATAATCATTAAATTTTCCATGAAACCTCCAAATGAATAAATTAAGGTATATTGTCAAAAATTTGAGGAATTGTTTCATGAAAGAACAAAATATTATTTTGTTAGTATATACCTAATATACTATTAGGTATATTTAGGAACTAGGAACTCAGGGGATAATTGATAGCTTGTTAGATGTATGTTTGGAGTAACTCAATGACGCAATTATTTCAATTTAAGTTTCTGTCTTCAAAAAACAATAACAAAAAAGGAAAGAAACTTTGAATGGCAGCATCTGTTAATCAAATGTATATCA
>PVKS010020240.1:0-37140 GCA_004027875.1 Aplodontia rufa | reverse complement strand
TCAGTCTGTTGGCAGTTAAGACTGCCTATAAACCCAGCAGCTGAATGGGAGGCTGAGGCAGGAGGATCACATGTTCAAAGTCGGCCTCAGTGACTTAGCGAGGCTCTAAGCAACTTTCCAAGACCCTGCCTCAAAATAAAAGACAAAAAAGGCAGGAGAACTGGCTCAGTGGTTAAGCTCCTTTGGTTCAATCCCTGGTACCAAAAAAAATAATAATAATAATAAGACTGTTAGCTCTAATTTTCTTTTTAATAGATGCCCTTTATCAGATTGAGGAAGTTTTTAGTTTTTTTATTCCTGGTTTGAGAAGAGAATTTTGTCAAACGCTTTTTCTGTATACACGGCGGTCACCCCAGCCTTCCTATTGTATTCTTTTAATATAATGAATGCCATTTATTAATTTTCAAATTTTACACCAATCATGCTTTCCCACGGAAAAGCTCCACTTAGTCATGATGTACTGTTCTTTTTTTTTTTTAATGTATTGTTGGGTTTGATTTGCTAAACTTTTGTTCAAAACATTGGCGTCCGTGAGAGATATTGATAAGGAATTTCCTTTGGTTCTAAAACCTGAGTTTGCTTCCAGGGCAGGCTGACTTCACAGGATAATTTTGGAAGTTCCCTCTTCTGTCTTCTGAAAGATATTTGTATCTATTCGTATTATTTTTTATTTACCTATTTTGTAGAATTCACCAGTGAAGTGATGAGGCCCTGGGATTTTCATTGTTGGAAAGATTTAACTGCTCACTCAAGTTTATTACGTAAACACAGGGTTATCAGGTAAATGTATTTCTTTTTTAAAAAAATTATTATTTATTTATATTTAATACTGGAGATTAAACCCTGGGGTGCTTAACCACTGAGCCACGTTCCCAGTCCTTTTTATTTTTTTTGTTTTTCTTTTGAGACAAAAGAAGTTGCTTACAACTTCACTAATTTGCTGAGGCTGGCCTTGAACTTGTGATCCTCCTGCCTCAGCCTCCCTAGTCACTGGAATTACAGGCAGGTGTCAGCAAGTCTGGGTTAATCAATCTATTTCTTGAGTGAGTTTTGGCAGTTGGTATTTTCCAAGGAATTTGTCCGTACTGTCTGGGTAGTTGAGTCTGTTGGTGTCGTGTTATTCACAGTATTTTCTAATCAGCCTTTGGATGTCTGTAGCATCCATAGCCTGCTGTATCTCTCCTTCCTCATATTGATGATTTGCGTCTGCCCTATTTTTTCTTGATCATTCTGGCTCCAGATCCTTCTACACTGACTACTTTTTCATAAACTAACTTTGTTTTCATTGATTCTACTGCATTTTGCATTCCACTTCACTAATTTGTATTCAGATCTTTATCCTTTTCTTTTGCTCACCCTGGGTTGCGTTTGATCTCCTTTTTGGGGTTTCTCAGGGAGGAAGCTGAGCTCATGGATTTGAGGCCTCTCTTTATAGCACCTGGTGCTGTAAGGTCCCTTTAGCTCCCTGAGGCGCGTTTAATGCACTGCACTTTGAAGAACATTCAGTTCCAGGCTGTTTCCATTTTTCTTTTGAATTATTCACTGCCTCATAGTCTTTAAGTTTCCAAATATTGGTGCCTCATTTAATTTCATGGTGATTGGAGAATTCGCTTTGTATCACTACGATCGTTTTCTGTTTATTGAGACTTATTTTATGACCCATAAAATGATCCACATTGGTAGACTATCCCCTCCGCCCTTGCAGAGCATGTGTGCTGCCACCGTCAGAGCGTTCGGTCCATGTTAGGTCCCCTTGCTCGATTGCGTTTTCCCGCTCTCTCGACCCTTATTGATGTTAGATCTCCTCTTCCAGGGGTTGAAATGCCTGCCTCTAATTGTTGACCTTGGATCAGCGTTCGGTTCGTAACCTTTGATGCTCTGCAGCAGATGTGTACATACTTGCACCTGCGTCTTCTCTGCTTGAACCTTTGTCACTGTGGAATGTCCCTCCGGATCCCCAGGTGATGATGCTCCTTCCTCTGAAATCTACTTTGTCCGGACCCCGGCGATTCCTCGGAAACACAGGGGTGAAGTCAGGGGAGGGATTCGGATTGGCAAAGACCTAGGTGCATTACGCACGATGAAGAAGAAAACACCGGACGTCTGTGGACCAGCGAGTGCCTCCCAGGACCTTGATTCCCTTCCAGCTTGCAGCACCGAACAGTGCGTTTTAGGGCTGGGAACTTTGTTCCGTCCTGTGTGGTTTATGCTCCGGGTTCTTGAAATCTGCTCTTGTTCTGACTTTAAAGGAGGATGGGGCTGTGCTTTGCTTTTCTGCCCTGACGCTGGACATTTCTGCTGAGATCCACGCCTTTGGATACGGCTTCATACCCGGTCAGCATCAGCAGCGTCCGATGTGTCACACATCCATCAACACCTGTCATTCTCTTTGATTATCAACTGGCTTTCTTTTAACAAAAAGATGGCATTTCCCACGATTCTACTTAACCGCGGGGCCATCCCCATTTTCAAACGTGGCACAGCGGCTCGGAGGTGAGAGGTAGCAGAGACTGGATTCAAATTCGCATGGGTCCAGTGTGCAAGCCCTGCCTCCCTGAGCTGTGGGTGGCTGTACCCCCTTCCCCAGGGGCAGTTCAGCCCTGGGGTCCCTCTGCAGGTGCCAGCCAGGTGCTACCATCTCAGACTCCCTTTCCGCCGTCTCCCAGTCCTCTGGAGGCTGGAGGAGCTTGCAGGATTCCTGCCTAAAGTGAGCTGCAGAGAAAGACCTCCCCCGCCGCCCCCAGCCTTCTGCCTCCAGAGGACAATTCCAGAAGGAAAGGCCTGGGTCCGGGAGCTCATTCCTAGATTGGTATTCAGGCCTGAGCTCCTTGCTTCCACTTAATGCATCCCCTATAAATTGCCAGATAGGCTGTCACGGTCCGTAACTGCATTATTGTTATAAGAAATCCTTTTTGTTTTTTAGGTTTGCTGAATGAATTTGTGCTGTTACCTGGGGAAGGAAAAAGAATATGTATATACATATATATTTACCTCTAGCTATTTATCAGCTGCCACGTTCCCAAAAAACTCATTATTTTGGAAATGTGCTTTGACCCCAAGCTCCAGCACCACTCCCTGCAGGGCCTTGGTGGGCGTGGGGCCGACTCCGCTTTCTAAGGCTGCGCTGAATCCTACCCGGCCTGATGAGGTTTCCGGTGGTCTTTAGGGAAATGAGAAGAATAACGTTGAGCGAGTGCTCGGAACACCACGTTTATCTAATTTAAAGGGCTCTCCAGGGTCCTGATGCTACGTCCCCCCCCCTTCCTCTTAGGTGTTCAGGTGTCTTTTCTTTATGAAATGACGGTGGTAAGAGATGGGAGTCGTTTTTATAAAATGTCTTATTTGGCAAAATAGAAAATGCAATATGCTACACCCATCTTTCTTTATAGATTGCTTTTTTTTCATCTGACAAGTGATGTTCAAATGTCTGCTGTCCCGACAGCAAGGACGCAGGGCTGGGGGCAACAGTCACGCAAGCCTGCTATTTTGTTGCAATGTGGTCTTGGGTGGTGATGGTAGGGACTGGAGCTCTCTCTGCACCAAGCACCACTCTGAATGCTTTGTGCCCGTCTGGACTTTAGGACACCTTGCGGAGGGGGCGCAGCACGGTCCCCACTTTGCAGAGTATGGGACAAGGACAGAGAGGGAGCTCACCTTCCACTGGCCAAAGAGCTGGCTCTTGGGGCGAGAGAGGAGCATATTGCACATGTGAGTTTCTTCATCAGTGAAACAGGATCAGAGCTACTTAGGATTATAGTGGATAATTTAATGCGGAAGGGGTCAATCCATCACTCAGCCCATGGTGCATGCCCAATTAGTATAAAATTTCCTTTCTTATCTTTCTGCTGTGCAAATCCTTTCGGTTTCTCATAGAAGGCAGCTGAGCTGGTCAAGAATCCAACAAACCCTAAAAATTCCTAAAATCTTTAGGAGCTGGCTCCTCTGATCCTTGGCTGTGAAACCCTGGACAGGTTGCTCACCCTCTCTGTGCCTCACTGTGCTTCACTGTTGAAGACCGAGGGTGGTTGGGGTCATTTTTTACTTTGATGTAATGTTCAGCCCCTGATGGGTGAAAAGATCAGAAATGAGAGGCCAGGAAACTGCGGCTGGATTCCGCTTCTGTTTGTCTCCTTCTGGATTGGATCCACCGCCGACTGCCGTGATGTGTGGCTTGCTCTCCCACCCTCTGCCTGGCAGCTTGGCTTCCCTCCAGCCCCGAGCACCCAGCCAAGCTCCCTGACGATGCCAGCGCTAACCCCAACAAAGGGGGGCCTGACCAGCTGCAGCGGAGCGTTAACGAAAGCCTGAGTCCAACTTCATTTCCTTTGGCCGGGTGAGCCGTGCCTGCTGCAGGCCAGGTGCCAGGGCAGAGCTCCCCTGGCAGGTGAGCTGTGCTTCGTGACAGCTCTGCCCGCAGGGCCCCGTGGGAGCAGCCACTCCACAGTCACCTTCTTCCTGCTGCCACGAGGCTCCCAGACCCATTGTGCAAATGGGGAAACTGAGGCTTGAGTAGGCAAGGTCGTTCGTAAAGTCGCCCTGGAGTGCAAAGTGATGCTCTGGGTTTGGTTTGCATCCTTCTTCCAACACTAATTATCTCCCTTTTATGCCATTTTTTTCTTGCTTGTGCTTAGGTAGAAATGACTCATTAACAAAACTCCAAATGCGATGTCCCCCTTGGATTGCTGCCTGCGAAGACATTTCACAGCAGCGCACGTAGGGGAGGATTTTAGCGGCACAAGGATTGTCCCGCAGAGGCTGGAGTGGCCCTGCGTACCACTGCATGCTTGTGGCTGGGCTTTTCTTATATTATCTCAGTTAATCCTCCAAAGACCCCAATAAGCTTCATATTCACGGGTCCCATTTTACAGATGCAGAATCTGAAGCGCAGAGAAAAATAGTAAGGTGGCCCAAGGTCACAGAGCCAGGAATTTGAGCCAGGGGCTTGGATTTTAACTCAGGACCATGGTTTGAGAACTGATTCCCGGTTGACCCCCAAGGTCAGTCCACGCGGCTGGCCCGGGGGGCGGGTTGTGCCAGGAGAAATCCTTGGCACGGTCATTCCTGTACATGCAGGGCACGATGCTGGTGGCAGCGGCCACAGATAAGGGAAACCACTGCTCCTCCAGTGCAAAGAGCTGGGCTGGGAGCAGGGGTCCCTGGCTGCGTTCTGGGCACTGCCGTCACCTGGCTGCTCCTTTTCCTCTTTAGATCTGAACTCAGGTTCAGTCAAGGACAGCAATAAGTTCCAACTCACGGGCCCATTCTGATCAGTCGGTGGGTGGTTGCTGTCTAGGGTGCTGTAGTGAAAAGAATGGAGGCTTGGTGATCAATTAGCGATGCCGTCACTAAGCGGGGAGCGGCTCAAGGGCAGCCTAAGTGCTCTGCATCTCTAAATCCGAAACCAGAGCATTTCCATCAGCTCCAGCAAGACCCCCAACCTCAGCTCAGAGAGCAGGTCGCCTCCCACCGAGCACCAGGTGAACGGATCGAGAGCGCAGAGTGCTCGGACAGAAGACGGGCGCCCTGCCTTTCCATTGGCTCCGTGCGCCTCCTCGTAAGATCTGGCTCCCGGAGAGCTCCTCCAGCAGCTCCCTGCATCTCAGCTTTAGCCACAGCTAACACCCAAGTCACGACGGGGCCCAGGCTTCTGAACAGTTCTTTTTCTTTATGATCAATGCAGTTGAGCTTTGAGTCTCTTTTCTATCCACAAGTGGAGATTTCCACCCTGCTAAGCCAAACCAGCTGGGCACTCCCTAGTTAAACCTAGTTGTTCTCTCTCTCTCTCTTTCTCCCTCTCTCTCATTTAAAGAGAGAGGGAGAAAGAGAGAATGAGAGAGAGGGAGAAAGAGAGAGATAGATAATAAATTTTATTTCGTTTTTCACGTGGCTTTCATTGCTCCAAAACTTCGCTGCGTACATGGTGCTGGGGTTTAAACCGGTGTCCTTGCGCTTGCCAGGCAGGCACTGTAAGCACTGAGCCACCGCTCTAGCCCGCCCAGTCTCTTTTTAAGCACAGTTGTGTGTCGCTTGACTGTATGATCCAAGAACTGTGTCTTTAGGTGATGCCATTGTGTGACGTCATGCAGGGTTCTTATGCAAACAGACTGTTATTCAATGAGACTGTGGTCAGGTGACTGCCTCAGGATTCTCCTTCCCTGTTCTCTTCCTTACCCCCTGGGTGGTATCTGAGTTTAAGGAAGTCTTCCATCCTCGGTGACTGTTGACTCCTTACCGGGCCTCAGGAGACAGCCCTCACCTTGCTAATAATGGTCAAAGCTGGTCACCACCTGCAGTGCCAGGCCTGGTGGCCATTGTTCCTTCCAGCTGTGAGGTCACATAAGGAAGTGGCCTCACTGCCCTGGGGAACTCTGAGTGGCTTCCTTAGGTCTGCTCAGCTTCTCTGACCACGGGATCTTTTTCTGCTTGGGAGCCAAGTGAGTGTCTGCCTTGTCAAGGGGCCTGGGGTCTGGCTTGCACCTCACCCTAAGGGCTTCCCTCTTCCCTTCTGCCTGGAGGGTGGGGCCCTGGAGTCCTTCCAATGACCCCTGCAGATTCCCTTCAATCAACTAACATAGGAAAATAGATCATCCCTGAAGACTTTCCTTTGTATTTTGCTGTATTTGAACCAGCCCTGGCTTTAGGGAATAAAGGTGTTTTTTTTCTTTCTTTTTCCCTGCTCAAACGTTTGACATTTTCTCTTGAAATCTATGGTTTTCAATACCATGGTTTCTGTCACAGATACACAAAAGCCTACCCAAGAATTCCAAGCCAATACTTTGATTCTTTATATTTTTTTAAACCTCCTTTTCCTTCCCTGGGGGCAATTTGATGGCAGCCCTCCCGGATGCTAGAAGGGTAGGCAGAGAGAAGGAGGGAAAAGACTTGACTATAAATACAGGCTTCAATAGCAATACATCAGGCCACCCACTGGTCAAGATGATTCTAACCCCTGCAAAAAAAGAAAAAAAGATCCCAGAGACACAGGCCAGGCGTCTTGGCTGACCTGCTTCTGGGGTGCTGTTACTTCCGTGGCTGTGGTTCCACTGGCCTGAGAGCATTGCTGTCCACGTGGTGGCCTTTCCACCTCATCTACCCTGCGAGAAGACCAGCACTGGGTGCCAGCGCTCCCTTGACTCGGGATAGATTCATCTGTTCACCCCAGCGTTTCCTTCCTTTCCTAGTTGGCACTTTTAAGAATAAACTGATTTATAGTTTTAACTGAGGCAGTAATTGTTCATATTTATAGGGTGCAGTAACCTTTCTGTACATGTGTGCAATGTGTGATGATCAGATGGGGTAATTAGCTTATCCATCACCTCCTTGACACATTCCAGAATCCTCTCCACTAGCTGCATTCAACTAACCCTTATCAAGCTCAGCTGCCCTACTGTGCGATGGAGCCTTCTAAGTCATTCCTCTGTCCCCCCACACCCCTGTTCCCGTGGTCCACCCTCTATCTCCCCGTCCTGCCTCCTCTCCAGGGCGCTGGGGACCACTCTTCTGCTTTCTACTCCTACAAAGCCTAACTTTTAGCTTCCACATATAAATGAGAATAGTGGTATTTGTCTTCCTGTGCCCGTTATTATTAACTCTATTCCCTGTGCTGAGTTTGGGACGAGTGACGGTAGACCAGAGACAGCTTCCGTCCGTGTGCAGCACACGCAGCAGTTCAAGGCACACTAGAGACACACTCTCACACTCGCACACACCCCTCCCCACGCCAGCGTGCACGTGCTAGTGTGTTAGTGAATCTAGGTGGGGACCTGAGTCTGGCAGCGCGAGGGAGCAGAGTGCAGTGAGCAGATGATCGTGCGCGCGAGTGAGGGTGGGCTGCAGGTGATTCGATGTGCGCATGGGCAGGTGTGGAGAGAGCTGTGAGTTCTTCCACCTTCAGGCTCGGGCGAGTCCAGCTCTGTACCCAGCTCCGAGGCAGCGGCTGGTGAGAGCCGCAGCGGTGGGCAGCAGGGGGCAGGGTCCCCACCCAGAGCTTCCCATCTTCCCCTCCACAGGGCTCAAAGCTTAGCGAGGGCCTAGAACAAGGCTCAAGCCGGGCTGCTGCGTCCTGCATCCCGGTGCGGAGCACAAGAGGCAGAAACACCGCAGCGGCCCCGGAGCCTCCCGACCCTCCGGCAGCAGCAGGTGGGGGCCGCAAAGACGCCTGATCTGGGTAGAGCGACAGAAACTGTTAAGAAAACCCTGAGCATCAGTGCTTAGCATCAAGAATTAATTCTTTTATGGGCTTTTAATAGCCGAGGTGGGGAGTTGGAACAGGAGCTCGCAGGTTTCCTCCACGAGAACCCCCGCGTGGTTCAGCGGGGCGCAAGCGCTTCCCAAGCGCGTGTTTTGCAGGGCCCTGGGGAGGCGCAGGGGACCGCTCAGTGCCAGCGAGGCAGCTTCCTTCCTCCGCCCACCCCCAGGAGTCCCTCACTCGCGATCCACTCCCTCAGCGGTGCTCTGACTCCCAGGCTCAGTCTGTGGTGGAGACCAAGGCTGTGGCCGCAGGTCACACAGGGAAGTGTCCCCTCGTCCAGCAAAGCTCCCAGAGCCTCCACTGTGTGCCAGGCAGCGACTCACTCCTCCCTCCGTCCTGTGTTTAGTGGGCCAGGCTAGGGACCGGGGTGCATCAGTTCCCAAGAGAGACATGGTCCCTGCCCTTGGGGCATCTTGCAGGGACACCTCTGTGTTGGTAGCTTTAGGGAGTTGAAGGAGAAAGACCATTACCGGTGACGGGACTGACAGGCTCCAGGATGGAGTCGTGTCCCCTGATTACCCAGAGGTCACCTGTGAGCATGCAGGGGACCCTCTGCTTCTGGAGGACTGGGCAGCCCAGTGTGCTCAGCCTGCGCCCCTTGGCCCAGTGGTGGCACTTCTGTCCCTGCATGTTTCTCCCTCCAGCCTAATGCTGCCTGTTTCTGCTTTGAAAGCGCCGTCACAACGCATATCCACCCCATCCCTCCCCTCTCACATCACCGAGTTGACGTCCGGCCAAGGAGACCACGCAGCTAATAATGCAGTTTGTCACTGGCCAGGACGCCCCCACCCCAGCCCCAGTGCCCAGCAGCCTCCCCCTGGCCCTGGCCCCCGGCCGGCTGCCCCTGCAGGAAGTCCGCTCCAGGCACCTGCTCAGGGATTCCGTGGCTTATTTCTGCCTGACCAAGCTGATTTTTTCCACTCTTTTATTCTCTCAAGGTTTTGTTCTTGGCACTAGCTGGAGAAGCTCTGGCTTGCTGTGAACCGAGATGCTATTCATTGCAAAGAAAAAAAAATATCAGCAAAGTGAAGTCTGCGGCTTCCCATAAAATAGGTTTTTAGCCATCAGGGAAAAGCTGCGGCAGGAGTGGAAATACGGAAAAACTTAACTCTTATGACAACAGCCTTGCTATTTGCTTAAAGGAGACTGCTCGGCTCCTGGCCCTGAGGAGGCTCGTCGGGAACGGCAGCCGAGAAGGACATGGGGCCCAGAGCAGCTCAGCCGAAGGTGCAACCAGCAGCCGAACGATAGATGAACAACTGATCGATCGATCGAGTTGATAAATAGTCATCAGGCATCTTTGTGCCAGACATTGTGCTAAGGGCTTGCAATACATTGAGAAGCAGGGCAGACAGGTTGTGTCTGTCCTTAGGAATCCTATAGTCACAGTTGCTATGAAATGTCCCCTAGCAATCTGTGGAATGGGAGAACATATTCAAAAAGTTATGGAAGTGATAAAGGGTTAAAAGCTAGAATATATGAAGAATTCCTTCAACTCGACCATCAAGAACCCCCAAACAACCCGATTAAACTGGCAAAGGGGGCTGGAGCGGCTCAGTGGTTACGGCGCTTGCGCGAGTACACGGGTTCAAATCCCGCCATGTACACAACGAAGTCTCAGAGCAACGAAAGCCATGTGAAAAACTAAATAAAAATTGATTCTCTCTCTCTCTTTCACTGTCCTTCTCTCTTTAAAAAAAAATTGGGGCAAAGGACCTCAGTAGACATTTCTCCAAACACAAGAGGTAGAGGGGACACCACCCCTCACCAGGGAAAGGCAAACCAGGAGGACAGTGAACGGCCCCTCCCACCCGGCAGGATGGGAACCTGGCAGAAGTGAGGCCACCACTGAAAGAAGACCACCGCGGGACTCCACACACGAGCTCCCTATGCGGTCAGACTCAGAGAGAGCGGAGAGGTGGCTGCCAGGCCCGGGACAGCAGCATCGAGAAGTCATCGTTTATGGGTGCTGGGTATTAATTTTGCAAGATGAGGAGTTCTGGGGATGGGTGGTGGTGAGGTTGCACAGCAATGTGAGTGTACTTACACTCCCCAAGTGCAGATTTGACAGCCGCCGAGATGGTGAAGGGCAGATGGACTTTACCACTTTGACAAATGCATCGTGGGAAAGGCACAGAGGGCTTGGACCAGGAACAGCAGCAGTCAGGGAAGGCTTCCGGAGGAGGTGGCCCTTGTGTTGAGACCCAGAGGAGGCAGAGGAGGAAGAGGAGTGGAGACCACTGAGAGGGAAGGAAGGGAGTTCCAGGCAAGAGGGCACCACCTGAGAGAGGCTCCAGGTGGCAGATGGAAAGCTGGGGACCTTATGGCCACAGGCCACGTGACAGGTCAGAGTAGACCAGAGTATTTGTCTCCATCTCAAGCCTGATGGAAAATCACCGCAAGCTCATCTCCAGAGCTGGCTCTGGCGTCATTTAAAGGATCGCTGTCTTGCAGCAGGGACTGTGGGAGGGGGACAACAGGAGGGAGGTCAAGGGAGGGGAAGAGCTGGGGGCTGGCTCCCAGGCATGGCCGCGGGGTGGAGAGAGTCCAGCAGAAGCCAGATCCTCCCACAGGGCACCTGAGCCAGGGTGTGCGTGCAGTGAGGTGGTACAGCTGCAGAGAGGCCCGGAGTCAGGAGGTCAGGGCTGGAACCAGGAAGGAGGCTGCATGAGAGGCCAGGGACTCAGGAACCAGCCCCCGGGGCTGGAGGGCGGCTTGCACGGATGTCACGGTGCCAGGAGGGCGGGCGCAGCGGCAAACATTTACTGCAGTTGCAGTAATCGATTCTGCAAGCTCACAGAAGCTTCTAGCAGGAGCAAGAACCAGGAGGTATTGTTCAAAGTTCTCCAGCCCGACTGTGTCGAGGTGGGTGCTGTGAGCACTCTCTTCTGATCTCACAAAGCTGGGCTCAGGAGAGCTAATGAGTACCTCAGGTTTCCCGTGCTGCTATAGCAACCTGCCCAAACAGCAGCAAGGCCCGGTGAGAGCCCAGAGACTGAATTGCCAGGATCTGAAAGGAAGACAGACTGCGTGACCTTGAGGGGGGAACCCTTTATTTAGATTTATTAAAAACTTGAACCGCTGTTCTGTGATGAACACGGCTTCCTTGTGTAAGAAAATAAAAACAAGGGAAAAAAAGACATTGTTGGGCTGATCATTGCCAGAGGCCTCGCGTATCAAAGCGAACACCTGCAGAAAGCAAAGACGGTGGCGAGACACTGAAGTTCTTTAAATTGTTTATGGCTTCTGTTGCAATAACTGTACTTCTGAGATTTCTATTTCATGAAATAATTCTAAATATGAAATAAAAGCTCTATGGATAGAAGCAAGTTTGATGAAGTGTTATTTGTAACAGGTGGAACATCGAAAACATCCTAACTGTCCACAATATTAGGGCCAGTAAATGCCGTATCATTCTACCAAGTGGAATACTATACAGTTGTTAAAAGTGATGATTACAAAATACGTACACACACCTTGTCAAGGCTCGTGATATAGCTGAGCACACGTGTGGTTAATCTCGACTCTAGAAAGACAGACTCGCTACAGAAAATAAGAATTCGGATCAAATTAGAAGAGGTATCAAAACATTAATCACCCGTGTGTTACAGCAGCAGAACTATCGATAGTTTCCTTCATTTACTTTTAATTTATGCAGGGACATTCTGCAATGTGTATCAGATGGTCCTCGACTTGAGTTACCTGGGTCCTGCTTAGTATTTTTCACCTTCATGATGGTGCAGAAGAAATATGTCATTCAGTAGAGAGAATTCTTTTTTCTTCTTTTGCATTTGAATCTTTTCTGAGATTGGCAGAAGACGGTTCAGGGTTCTCCCCCAGTGCTTGGTGGTGACCTTGGGCAGTAGTGTCACCAAGTGATGATGTGGGTAGGCTATGCATGCCGAATGCATTCATGCCCTGAGTTATTCCCAACTCGTGGATGAATCGGGACATAGCACCGTGTAAGATGAGGGACATCTTTCAGCAGTTGGTAACCCAGAAAGTTGCTGTAAATAAGAAAAAAATGTTTGTAGTCAGCTTAGCACTGGAGAAATGTCCTGAGTCCTAAAGGAGCAGATGAAAGTCGTCGGGGAGGCACGTGGCATGGTCCTTAGGAACTTGGCCTTGGGCTTGGTGTGGACAGCTTTCGAGTCGGTGGTCGGACAGCTTACTGTGTGACCTTGTGTAAGTGACTCAACTTCTCTGATTCTTCCTCTGGCTGAATCAGTGTCTGCTGGAGGGCCACTGCCCCAAGTCACCTTAGCCCTCCTCTCCCGCAAGGAGGAGATCCCATCCCCTACCCATTGTTGGAACCCAGGCAAAAGCAGCCACTTACCGAGGCGCCTGGCCTGGGCACTGCTCTCTGTAAACATCAGCCACTCTTAATAATCTTGTCGCTGAGGGATTACAGAGACATTTGTAGAAGCTGTTGACAGCTGGAGGATCCAGATCGCATGGATGTGAAGCAGCAGGTGTTTGGAGACTGATGTTGTCACTGGGTCTCTGTGGAGCCCTGTGGAGGAGGAGGTAATGGAGACTGCCTAAGGCAGCCACTCCGGCCCCGGGAGACTGTTCCTCCCAGGAGCTGCCTGGAGCGTCCAGGAAGGGGCTCACGCACTCACTGTCACTCTGTGGGGAAATGACTGACTGGGGACACTTTATTTTTTCTCTGCTGAAGGGCCATTGTTCCCAAGTTGTCAAAGCACTGCCCTGAACCCTTCAGTGTAAAATCTTCAACGCAGGGACTCCATTGAATACCCTTCAGCCCTTGGGAGAAAGTGGGCATCCCAAGTCCAGTTCGGGGTCCACATTCTTCTTTTCATCGGCTTGTTTGCCCTTCTGCAGCTCTGCATGAGCTGTCTCCTCTTTGCGTGCTCACCTCCCCTCTGCTTCTGCCTATCGGTGAACTCCTACTCAGCCTTCAAAACCCTAGCTCAAATGTCACCTCCTCTGGGAAGCCCCCCCTGAACTCATCCTCTCAGAAGAATCCATCTTGAAGCTGATGCCTCTGCGCCTCTGCACTGGCCCTTACCTTGCATCTCCTTTGTGTCATAGCTATGCCGGAATCACTCATCATGGACCTGTGCAATGTCCCTGTAAAGCAGGGCTGTCTCTCGGCCTCGCTGCCATCCTCAGGAGCTGGCAGTACGTGCCACTCAGTCGTTCTTTCATCAATATTGGACAATGGCACTGATTCCACAGAACAGCTTTTCCCAGCGGCAGGAAGCTCTGTTGGGGCTGGGGTGGTCGTTCTCAAGTTCAGTGCTCTCTCTCCCACGATGCACTCTTCTTCAGGTGCCGTTGGTGGATGACCCTCTGCAGTTGCCCCTCCAAGGACATCTGGGCTGCAGAGAGCTGCGTCACCCAGGGACATGCCCGTCCCAGTGACTAGTCGGTGTGGGACAGCTCTGAGGGGCCACCCTAACCCTGTGCCCCTCAGGGGCTGGCTTCTCTCTGTCCAGCGTGGCAGCTGCCCCCTCCTCCACAGCTGTCCCTCTGGAGGCTGAGCTCCGCTGCTCCTTGACCCTGGCTCCCAGAGAACCCGACCCTGAATCTTCAGTCCCTGCAGGTCTGGGGACACCGATCAAGTCCTCCCCATGTGGATCAGCGGAGGAGCGAAGCCCCGCTGGATGGGTGGTGGCTCTCCCTGCCCCCACCCCGCACTGCGAGCAAGGGCAGCTGCTGTTTTGTGTCTGCTACCGCGGTGCCTTCCGCCACGGCAGGTACAGCCGGTGCTCAACCCACGCTGGAAGAAGGTGGATGTGCGGGTTCCACGGAGGACAGATTCGGGCAGGAGCAATGAGTGGGTACACAGCTGCTTCCCTTCTCCGCTCTGGAAAGAGCAGAGCACTCTTTCCAGAATGATCAGAAAGAGCTGGCGAATTTTCTCCTCTGCTCTCTTTCTCAAATGCTTCTCAGTACGGCTCATTGGAGGGGTGGATGCTGGCTCACGACACAGCTCTGTGGACGCAGCTTCTGTGACCCACGGGCCACTCGAGGCTGCCTGGCCATAGAAATGGCTCTCACCAGGCTGGGAGGCACAGGGCACTTGCACAAACGGATTGTGGCAATTGATAGTGTGGCTCTCTAAAGCCCCTGCGCAGGAGAGGGTGTCCCTCTTACCACGGCCTGAGCCGGGCTGGTCCAGGGACCACCAGGGTGGTACAGGAGGCCTCTGGGCTTCAGGCAGGGCCTAAGGCCCTTTTCCTAGCTCAGGGATCTCAGGCAAATGACTCAGTGACCTCCCCTGGAAAATGGGGCCACTCCGGCCTCCCCCAGACCAGACAGGAGAGGTCGTATCTCAGGACTGTTGCAAAGGATGTGGACCATCTTGCAGTTGAACGTCAGCTGCCCCTGTACACCCCACCCCTGGAAGCTGGCTGGAGCTTTAGTCCAACCAGGATTCCGGCTCAATCTGGAATCACATAGACAGGGTCTGAATCGCCCCCTGCCTGTGTGACCTGGGCCAAGATGCCCACCGTCTCTGAGCCCCGGATCATTCACCTGTACAATGGGGCTGATAAAGTCTCTTCCTGGAGGCCTCTGAGAGAATCAGACCAATGTGTGCCATCCCTGTGGGGCACTCCCGGCTCTGAGCCCGGGATCGCTTCTGGGATCATTCCAATTAAGGATGAGGTTCTGTCGCCTCTGTGAAGTCCTCAAAGTGGCCGAGGGAGGCCGCACCACATCCCCGGCACCGGCTGGCCCAGATTCTTCTTACCAATCTGCATCACCTTTTTTTAAAATTATACTTCAATTTTTTTTCTGATTACATAAGTAACACATGCTCTTTGTAGTTTATTTGGGAACTACAGAAAAGCACAAAGAAGCAAATAAATTTCGCCCGGATACGAGCGCTGCGAACGCTTGGGCTCGTTTTCCGGCCTGGCCGTCTGTATTCCCCGCCGCATCCACATATGCGTGTGCGGATAAATATTGCTGCTCCCTCCATTCATTGGGGTCATAAGGTGCCGCGCAGCATTAATCAGGTTACAACCTGCCTTCTTTTATTAGATGAATATGGAGTTACAATTGAGGGGGAATCGTTATCGAACGATCAAGAACAAATGCGTGTTTACGCAGTTAGCCAAGGCTGGTGCCGTGCCATGGATGCCCCACTTGGGTTCCCCGTGATCCCATGATTCCCGCAGGAACCGTGTGTTAAATGGGCATCTCGTGGAGGTCAGAGATCTCCTTCTGAGTTGAGCCCCCCATAACCTGCTTTTGAAACTTGATACGTGGTGGGCATTTTCTGCGTGATACCATCCTCCCGTGACATGGTTTCTGATCATTTCCTGGCACCCTGACTCGCGGGGGTTCGATTTTGTGACTGTGTCCTACTCATCTAACCACTTACCCTTCTCCCCAACTCTTGTTACTAGAACCAAATCTGTAATGGACATTTTTTTTTTAAGAGAGAGGAAAAGTGAGTGAGAAAGAGAGAGAATTAATTTTACTTGGTTTTTCATGTGGCCTTCGCTGCTCTGAGCCTTCATTGTGTGCACGGTGCTGGGGTGTGAACCCGCGTCCTCTCACATGCCAGGCAAGCGCCAAAACCACTGAGCCACCGCTCCAACCCCCGTGATGGACATTTTTGTGCTGAAATCTTGTAGGCCTTTTATATTATTTCCTTTGAACAGATTCTCAACGGGGAATGATTTCCCGATTGAGAAGATGCATGTATTTTTGCAGCGGGAATCCTGCGTCCAGGATTTCTGTGGTATATGATCTACTTACATGATTATGCGATTGTTATTATTATAACATGATTTGCAACTACTTGGTTGCCACCTGTCCCCACTCAAAGGTTCGCCAGTTCTCACGATTGTTAATTACTGTATGAACATCCTGTGTCCGTACACCACACCAACGTAGCTACTGGCATTTTATTTTTTTAAAAGACCATTTCAAGTGAGTGTTTTTAAAACACACAAAATCAAAGAGAGCCGATTCCATACGCAGTTCCACCACAAGCTGGCTGTGTGACCTAGGGCATATCACTATCCCACTTGGGACTTCAGTATCTTTATCTGTGGAACGAAGGGATGAACTTACCTCCTCTGATTATTTTGGTTACAAGGAACAGAAGTCAAACTCAATTGGCTCAAGGCAAGAACTAATGATCGATGGTTCATACAATTGGAAAGTTCAGAGAGAACTTCAGGTTCAGCTGCATCCAGCACTCACATGGAGAATTCATTTCTTCTAATCCCAGTGGCTTGGGAGGCTGAGGCAGGAGGATCACAAGTTCACAAGCAAGACCCTATTTCAAAAAAAAAAAAAAAGGGCTGGGGATGTGGCTCAGTGGTTAAGGGTCCCTGGGTTCAATCCCCACTGTCAAATGAATTCATTTCTTCTGTCTTCAGGGGTTCTCATTCTGTTGGTTTCTGGGGTAGACTCTAGTTAATCAGTGCTGGAGACTCCAAGATGATATTTTCCCAGAGTAGCATGGCCTCCCTTAGAATAGAGTCCCAGGGTTCATTCTGATTGGACTAGCTTGTATGATGCTCCTATTATAGACCAATCACTGTGGAGAAGGGGGTTGGGCTATGCTAATTAGCCAGACCTACACCCTGGGGTCGCCCTGCATCTGGGAAGTGAGGTTCCCCAGTGGCTGGTGGAACTAGAGCAGAGCACCTCTGAATCACGGTAGTCCTGTGACCCTGACCTCCCAGGAGTCTGGGAAAGCCTGGATGTCCCAGCCTGTCCCCTGTGGAGGTGCATGTCTGATTTCTCCATGGCCCACGTCTTCTCCCACTGAGCTCATGGGTGGCCTGGTGCAGTTGCCTTTGCTGCAGGGGGTACCAGAATGGAGGGGAGGCAATTACCACCTAGATGTATAGAGCTCTGCTCAGCCAACAGGGTCCTCTCCCTGCCAAAGCACAAAGCCAGCCTCATAAATATTAATCGGAAGGAAACAGCAATCAACTCAAGTGGGAGAGGAAGCGGAGAATTGCTGGTTCCTCTCTAGGATTGAAAAGCCACATTGGTTTACTGAATGACCGGAGGCCGTCTGGCAGGCTGCTGTGTCTCCCAGGTTGTAACAGGAACAGCAACCACAAGGACGGCGAGGTGAGCTACTGCTTATCCACCTCACGTAAATGTGCACTTCCTGCTCAGGAATTGACCCCCGTTCCGCAGATGAGGAAGCTGAGGCGTTGGGAGGTTGAGCTCTTTCCCAGGAAAACACCGCTGATAGGAAATTGAGTCAGGACTCCATCCTGCCCTCTGTATCTGGTCCATTTCTGCTTACCGGGCTGAGTAGCAGTTCTGCAGGAAGGAGGAACGGGATCCTCCCTTTCGCTTGAATATTGGGAATTCTGTAAATCAGATTTCTGTTTTATGTCGTTAGGTGTCAGGGACACCTGGAGCAAGGGGCTCCAGGCTGATTTTATGAAAGGTTGTTGCTCTAAAGGCCTTGAAGGCTGAGAGCTCTGGAGAGATCTGCTCTAGCTCCAGCTTTGGACAGGAGCCAGGAGCCGGGTTTATACATTTTGTCCTGATTCATGTCCGTAATAGCTTTGCCCATCTCATTTCAGGCCCATTCTACAAAGGACATTGAGGTCAGAGGGATGATGGAGACTGGATCTCAAAATTCAATTATTTGTTCGATGAATATTCCAGGAGGTGTTTAAGCAAATGCTCAGCTGACTTTCGGCAAACATTCTTTGCTCACAATCTCATTGTCACTCTGAAACTTGGTGACCGAGGCCACTGCCCACCGATGGCCAGGAGACGTGGCTCCCATCGCCTGGGCACTTGGGCCCCCTCAGGTGTGTGGCACACTGAATCCAAGTCACTTGTGCTTGTCCCCAAACCTGTTTATACCTGGTTGTACTTGTTCTTACAATTACAAACACATTAAGCAGACCAATTAAATTAAATTTAGTGTGGAAAGAGAGGGAAATGTTTGTATGAGGAGGAACCTGAACGCTATACAGAGATTCTGCAGAGGATCGTTCCTGGGGGCAAGGACCGCACCTGCTCTCAGATTGGATGTGGGAGGAGCCTATTCAGGTCACGTCCATTCATATCCTGCAAGGACAGCTTTGCAAGACTTACAGATCACAAGGAAAAAAGGCATCAAACAGAAACCCCAGTGATAATCGCAAACGGCTTTCAATGCCCTGAGAATAGGAGACAGTGAAAGGGAACAGTGGAGGAGGCTGCACTGGGGGAATCAAGGGAGGCTTCCAGGAGGAGGTGGCATGGGAGCTGAAAGCTAAATGCTGAGCAGGAGCTGACTGGGAGGACACAACATTGTCCCAAAGAAGGCTTAGAACCATGTGGGAGGAGAGGCAGCCCAGGGTGACCAGAGTCTGGAGAACAGGGAGGCTCCGGGTGATCTGAGAGGTCTGCAGGGGTCTGGAGGCCCAGATGAGGCACTGGATTCGATTAGAAAGGCGGTGGGAAGCTTGGGAGGGTTCAAGCAGGGAGCCAATGCTTGCTGTCTTTCTCATGTTTGAAATTTGATTCGTACGAGTTGTAGGAAATAACGCAGAGATCTAGTGCATCCTTTTGTGGGATTTTTTTTGGTACTGAGGATTGAACGCAGGTGCGGTTGAACACTGAGCCACATCCCCAGCCCTTTTTATTTTATTTTATTTTTGAGAAAGATCTGGCTGAGTTGCTGAGGGCCTTGCTAAGTTGCTGAGGCTGGTTTTGAACTTGGGATCCTCCTGCCTCAGCCTCCTGAGCTGTTGGGATTACAGGTGAGTGTCACCGCGTCTGGCTCCAATGCACTTTTTAGCTGGTTCCCTCTACTGGCACCAGCTTGCAGAACTATGACCCACGGTTGCAACATGGCTGTTGACTTTGGAGCAGTCAGGATAAGATCACTCGCATCACCACGAGGACCCCTCCTGTTGCCCTGGAGAGCCTCTCCATCCTCCCTCCCACCATCACCTCTTCCTCAAGCCCTGGCACTGTCCACCAAGTCCTCATTTCTACAATTTTGCATTTCAAGAGTGTTATAAAAACGGAACCAGGGGCTGGAGTGGTGGCTGGTTGGTTAAGGTGCTTGCCTGGCAAGTGCAAGGACCCGAGTTCAAACCCCAGCACCACGTACACAACCAAGTGTCAGAGCAACAAAGGCTACATGAAAAACTAAATAAAATTGATTCTCTCTCTCTCTTTTTTAAGAGAGAGGGACAGTGAGAGAGAAACAACTTTATTTAGTTTTTCACATGGCCTTCATTGCTCCAACACTTAGTTGTGTACGTGGTGCTGGGGTTTGAACCCGGGTCCTCGTGCTTGCCAGGCAAGCACTGAAACCGCTGAGCCACCACTCCAGCCCCCCACCTTAAAAAATAAAATAAAACTTGGCCAGCACATGACTGTAATTCCAGTGACAGGTGGATCGCAAGTTCAAATCCAGCCTCAGCAACTGAGTGAGACCCTATCTCTGAAAAATGAAAAGGGCTGGAGATGTGGCTCAGTGGACAAGTGCCCCTGGGTTTGATCCATGGTATCAGAAAACAAGCAAATAAACAAAGAAAACCACTGTGGACCTGCTTTTCTCAGAATCAGTGTCTCCTTCTTGCAGCTCAGACTCTGCCACCGAAAACATAAATCTCCCCCCTGCACACAGGCATGCGATGGATGGTGCGGGTACATTTCATCTAGAAAGGATTCGATGCCCAGAGACTTGCACTCACCGTATAATTAGGTCTAGCAAAGCTTATGAATGTAGTCCCAGATTATAATCACTTTTTAATTATATTTACCTTTGTCGGCAGAGACGTGAGGTGTATTATTGGCACTGGGAGGTTAACAATTCAAATCTTCGTCCAAAGAGGCAGGTGCCCTGAGGAGGATGTACAGGCAGAAGAAACATCTGGGAAAGAACTAAAGAAATTAACACAGATCCGCAGACACATATCCCCGGCTGCTCTGCAGTCCTGGATTCTGACGCCAGGACTCCAAGGGTCTTGTTTTATATCCCCAGTACACTGGGGTGTGTGTGGGGGAAGACTAATAACAATTCAATTCTCCAGTGTTGACTACATACTGCGTATTATGTTAAGCACGTTCTGGATCTCATTTAATCTGCACCAGCAACCTTGGTGGGGGGGGTAGCTACTATTGCTGTCATTCTTATTCATATATAAAAAGGATACAGAGCACAGAGAGGGCAAGTGGCTTTCTTAAGATCACACAGCTAGGAAGAGGGGAGGCTAGAATTCAAATTCAGCTCTTTCAAGGATGGTTTAACATATGCAAATCAATAGAACTGTGCACATAAATGGAACTAAGAACAAAAATTATATGGTCTTCTCAATAGATGCAGAGAAAGTCTTTGAACAATTCAGCCCCCATTCAGGATAAAGACACTGACTAAATACTGTGTTTTCCTTATCCATTCATTTATGAAGGGCACGTAGGCTGGTTCTATAACTTGGATCTTGTGAATGGTGCTGCTGTGAACACTGATGTGAATGTAGTAAGATGGTGTGATGATCTTAGCTCTTTTGGGTCAATATCAAGGAGGGGAACAGCTGGGTCCTATGGTGATCCCATTTCTTGTCTTTTGAGGACTCTCCATACTGATTTCCAAAGTGGTTGTTGAAAACAAGAAACACCAAGTAAAATAGATAGAAGGAGCCCACCTCAACATCATAAGGGTTAAACCAACATCGCAGTGAACGGGGAGAAGTTGAAAGCATTTCTTTTAAAATCTGGAATAGAGCGCGGATGTCTGCTCTCACCACTCCTACAGGACGAGAAGTTCTATCCTGAGCAATTAATCAGGAGAAGGAGATAAAAGGAATAAAAGTAGGAAAGGAAGAAGTCCAGTTATCACTGTTTCCAAATGACTTGATCTTACGCTTAGAAGACCCAAAAGTTCCGCAAGAACAGTTGGAACCAATAAACTTAGCAAAGTAGTAGGTCGCAAAAATCAACAGATAAAAATCAGTGACTTTTCCACACACCCTGTGTGAATCTGCCGAGAAGAAGGAAAAAAAGGAGAAACAACCTAGGAATAAATCTAAGTAAGAAGGGAAAGACCTCCATAATGGAAACTATCGAACACTCAAGAAAGAACTCAAAGAAGCCACTAGAAGATTGAAAGACCTCCCTCCTTCATGGACAGGCAGAATCAGTACAGTTAAAATAGTCCCGCTGCTAAAAGCAGAATACAGATTCAGTGCCACACCCATCAAAATATCAATGGTGTTCTTCACAGAACTGGAAAAAATAGTCCTGAAATTCATTTGGAAGAAAAAAAAAATCCAGAGTAACTAAAGCAATCCTAGCCAAAAAAGCAACGCTGGAGGCGTCACAATTCCTGACTTCAAACCATCCTACAGAGCTCCAGTAGCAAGAACTGCATGGCACTAGCATAAAAACGGACGCAGAACAGAAGACACGGAGGAATCCACACACCCACGGCCATCTGATCCTTGACAACGGTGCCAAAAACACACGTCGGAGGGAAGGAGACCCTCTGAACAAGTGGGGCTGGGAACATTGGTTATCCACACGGAGAAGAATGAATCAAGACCCTTGTCTTGCACCTTGCACAAAAATCAACTAAAAATGGATCAGAGACCCCAGAATTAGGGTGGAAACTATGCAACTCCTGGGAAGAAGCATGGGGTCAACACTCCAGCTTTTGGGTGGAAGCAATGACTTTTTCAGTTGATCCGCAAAGTCCAGGAAATAACGCCAAGAGTTAATAAATGGGATGGCAATGAATTAGAAAGCTTCTGCCCAGAGAAAGAAACAATTAAGACTGTGAAGAGAGAGCCTATGGAACAGGAGAAAATCTTTTCTTGCTACTCTTCTGATAGAGTACATAAAGAGCACAAAAAAAATTAACACCAAGCTCCCTCAAATAACCCAATTAATAAATGGCCAAGTGAATTCAACAGACCCTTCTCAATAAAAGAAGTATGAATGGCCAACAAACACATGAACAGACGGTCAACATCGTTAGCACTTAGGGAAATGCAAATCAAAACTACCCTGCGATCTCATCTCGCTCCGTCAGAATGGCCGTCACCGCGGGTGCTATTAATGGTCAGTGCTGGAGAGGATGTGGAGAGAAAGGAGCAGCGCTACACTCTTGGTGAGTGTCCTAGTCAGCTTTTCTATTTCTGAAACTAAAAGGCCCGACAAGAACAACCTTGGGATGAAAAGTTTATTTGGGGGCTCATAGTTTCAGAAGTCTTCGTCCGTAGAAGGTCAGCTCCACTCCATTCCTCGGGGCTCAAGGTGAGGCTGGACATCATGGTGGACGAGTGTGGCAGAGGGAAGCAGGCCAAGGTGTGGCTGAGGAAGCAGAGAGAGGGAGTGTCACTCACCAGATTCAAAACCTATACCCCGAAGGCACACACCCATGACCCACCCTCTCCAGCCACACCCTACTGGCCTTCAGTTTCCAGTTACCCCATCAGGGGACGAACTCACTGACTGGGTTAAGGCTCCCATAACCCAATCATTTCACCCCAGCCTCCGATACTGTCACACAAGAGTGTTGGGGGGACACCTTTCATCCATAACAGTGGGATTGTAAATTAGTGCAACCACTATGGAAAGATCAGTATGGAGGTTCCTCAAAAGACTAGGCATGGAACCACTATATGACCAGCTATACCACTCCTGAGTATTTATCCTAAAGGATTCAAGTCATCATACTGTAGTGATCCATGCATACCCCTGTTTATAGCAGCACAATTCACAACAGCCAAACTCTGGAACCAGCCTAGGTGTCCATCAACAGATGAGTGGATAAAGAAAACGTGGTATATGTACACAACGGAGTACTATTCAACCATAAAAAGAATGAAATTGTCATCAGCAGGGAAAAGGTTGGGACTCGAGAGCGTTTGCTCAGTGAAATAAACCAAACTTAGACAGTCAAGGATCATGTATTTTCTCTCATATGTAAATGCTAGAGAGAAAAAAATAAAAATAAAGGTGGGATGGGGGTGGGATCCCATAAAAATCCGAGAGTGATCAGTAGAATAGAGGAAAGGGACCAGAGAGAGAGAGAGAAGGGAGGGAGAGGGGAAATTCCAGGGAATGACATTGACCACACTATATTGCTAGATCAAGTCATGGTTGAACATGTAAGAAAAATCCCACCAATGTGCAGAATTATAAACCACCAATAAAAATATGGCACAGTTCAGCTCCACCAGCGATCAAAGCCCCACTGCTGCAGAGGCTGTGATCGTCCGTCCGTGCGCGTAGGACCCTCTGACTCCCATTCCCCACGGCCCTGGCCCCTCTGCTCACCTGCCCCGGATCCGAGTCTCACTCTGGACTCGCACTGCAGCCCTCACTTCCTTCCCACGGGACAGGAGACCTAGAGTCCCACTCTCGCTAGAGTCTTCCTGGTTACCACGATCTCTGCTGGCAGCAGATCCAGAATCCTTGGCCAGGAAGTTCTCAGCCCAGAGGACCCTGTGATGGTGACGGGAATGACGATGAGGTGCACACTGACAGCCAGGGATTTATTGGGCACTTACCGCCAGCTGGGCACTGTGCTAAGTTCATTGTGTGCCTTCACTTCCTGGTTTTCAGAGTGTGGTTCCCACCGTCACTCAGAACTTACTAGAAAGGCAAATGCTTGGGTCCCAGCTGGCACCTGATCTACCGAGTGGGAAACTCGGGGTGGGAGATCGCTGTGCAGCGGGTGCTGGTACTCGAGCGTGAAGATGCCCAGGGAGTGGGCATTATATTCTTACCTTCTCCATTCTACAGAGAAGGAAGCTGAGGCTCAGGAGGGGAGGTCGTGTGCCCACGGTCACACAGCTGGTGAGAGGGGCAGCCTTTCTCTCTCGCCCTTTCTGCCCACAGATCATTCTGAAGCTCCCTGGGGCATAGCTGGGTCCTACACTCCGTTTCCTCCTGGAGGGTCTCCTTCAGAGCTGCCCAGCCTCACTGCATGTCAGTGTGGACTGGATAACCGCTTCTTGTAGTGGACTGTCCTGCACATTGAGGCCTCGACCCACTAGATGCCAGTAGCTTCTCCAAATGTCTCAGAACCTTGCTAAACATCCCCTGGGGTGCAAAATTGTCTCTGATTGACAGACTCTGCTCTAGACACAACACCTGCTTCTTTCCAGGGTGGAAGGAGACATCCCGGTCCTGTACCCACCATTTCCCTCGCTTCGCACTGAGTTTAATGCCCATAAACTCAAATTGCATTCGTGTCGGGGAAATTTTTGAAATTAAGGTAAACCCGTGTTCAAATCCCTGTCTTTTCATTGCAATGTGACTCTGTGAGTCAGGGTGCTTCTCTGAACCTCGGCTTTTTCCTCTGCAGGGTAAAGAGGAGTGAGAAGACTTTTGCCACCAGGTGGTTGGAGGATTAACTTTCCTGATGGAGTCAGACTTGGGCTCAATTTCACACCTTGTCACTTGTCATCAATGATCTGTGTGACCTTGGGACAGCTGATTATTTTCCTTAGTCCATAGTTTCCTTATCTGTCCAAGCATATTTACATGCTTCTTTATAATAGGATCAGCACATGTGAAGTACACAGCACACAGTCAAGAGATGGGAATTCTGTGCAGTGCCCAGCACACAGTGGGTGATTAACAGAGGTCAGGGCCTCTACCAGCCTTGAACCTGACTCTGACTTCCCTCCCTGGCAGTGTGTTGTCTGCCTGTGTGTGGCTCCCACCTTGCCCTGCATGTGACGTCCTAGCTTGTGTGTCATTCAAGGATGGCTATGACTGGGCACTGAGAACCTCAGACCATGACTCCCAGGGGGCACTGGTGCCCACTTCACCCTAACTCATGAAGAGGTCTGGACTCAGCCCCTTCCCGTCTCTCCAGGTATCTGTCATAGAAATCGACCATCAGGATGTGTATGCTGTGTCCACGCGTGGTCACTTGGTGGATGACCTTGGGCAGGTGAAATTTCCTTCTCGCCGGACCTTGGCTGGCTCAGTTTCCTCAGCTGTAAAGCACAGAGGCTGGAGTGGATGCCCACATCGCTCTCTTCCAGGGAGACTGATTCTTTCCATCGCCATTTGTGGAATTTCTCAGCTTCCAGAGCTGCCCTAGGCTTCTCCTTATACAGAAGTCCCGTGCTGGTGTCTCAACATTGTGTTTTCTGTGTTTGTACAGCACGTGTCCCTTATGCCTCAGGATTCACTGTGGTATGAAACCACGAAACCATTACTTCTGGACGCGTCTGCTCCTTTAACAGGTCACTGATTTCTTAAGAATGTTCTCTAAAGACTTCCACTCATCTATCCACCTGTCCATCTCCCCATCCATCCATCGATCCATCTGCTCATCAATATCTGTGCCCTCCTACCCATCCGTCTAGTCAACACTCCACCACTCCATTCATTTACCCATTCCTTCTCCCATCTAGCCATACATTCACCCATCCAGCATCTATCCATTCATTCAGTTTCCCATGTCCACATCCATCATCCACCCCTCCATCTATCTGCTCATCCACCCATCCATCCACGCTTACTCAAGTGCTCATTAAGTTACCAATTTGATCACTTTCTGAGTCACAAAGAATTTATTGGCTTTTGTTCTACACAATGATTAATTTTCTTTCAACTTTGCATGACCTTGCTTGGCATGCATCCGCTTTGTTAAGCATTCTGAATATTGTTGTGAATGCATTTTATTTTTAATGATTCATATTTAAGTAGGTAGAGTTTGAATAAAGCAAATTACCCTCTATAATGTGGGTGGTCTTCATCTAACTAGTTGGTGGCCTTAAGAGATTAAAAACCCTGAGGTCCCCATGAGAAAGGGAATTTGGCCTTCAAACTCCCAGCTGTAACATTGACTCTTCTTTTGGTTTCCAGACTGTGGCCCGTTAGGCAGTTTGGACTTGCCAGCAAGCCCCAAACTATGAGTTACTTCCTTAAAATTTTAATCTTTCTCTCTCTTTCCAGTCATTCCCCCTTATCTGTGGTTTGGCTTTCCTTCGTTTGAGTTATTTGTGATCAACTGTGGTCAGATAAGATTAAATGGGGAATTCTAGAAATGAACAATTCATAAATGAAATTCATTTCAATGAAAGTCAGTGAAATTGCACTGTTTCGACTCAGACGTGAATCATCCTCTCTTCCAGCACTTCCATGATGTATATGCTACCCTCCCGTTAGCACTTAGCAGCCACCTTGGTTATCAGATCAACTGTGATGGGCACACACAAGAAAGGCCACTGCCACTTAACTTTGATTACAGTATATTGTTATACTCATCCTGTTTTATTACCTGTTATTTTGTTTATCTTTTGCTGTCCCAAACTTACACATCAAACTTTATCTTAAGTATGTATATATAGAAAAACAGTGTACGTGTAAGATTTGGTACTACCTGTGGGTTCAGGCATCATTGAGAGTCTTGGAATGTATTCCCCACAGATAAGGGGGAACTGCTGTGTGTATGTACCTGCTAAATGTGTGGGTATAGACATGGGCAGTTTATCTTAAAAATTCTGACTATTAAATTAATAATCTCTATAGCCAGAAACGACTGCGGGGAATCAGAGCTAATTCTTGAGTTACTTGGGACTAATTCTTGAGTTACTTGGGACCAACTGTAACTCATGTTTATTGGGGGGAAACAGGAAATTGAATCCCAAATTATAGTACATGTGTTAAGGGTTGTGATGAAAGACATCGGGATTCTACGTAACTCAGCAAGTTCTCAAGCCCCTAGAGAGGGGTCCTCCACGTACTGAAAGCTCAGCTCACTGATCACTCACTGTCGCCACGGAACTGGTCTCAGGGGAGTCTAAAGGGGTGATATTTGAGGTGGGGAGGTTTCTGCTGAGAGGAGAAGTCCAGGCAAAGGAGAAGCGGAGACGCATCAGACTCAGTTTCCCAGAAGCGCCGATATTTCAGCGCATTGCTGTGGAGCATGCTTGTTAGGAGGATGGAAGAGGGAGACGGCTCCTGGACTAGCCATCAGCAGCCCGTTTCTAGTGGATTTTATGACCCCCCTCAAGTGTTCGACTTTATTCAAAGTCCAATAGAAGCCATTGAAGAGATTGAGGTAAAAGAGATTCATGATAAGAATTGCATTTTAGAGAAATTACTGTTGTCTGCTGCATGGAAGATAAATCGGCAGGGACGTTAGTTAGGTATTGCTGAAGCAAATTGCTTCAGAGCGTGGGTTAAAGCCACAGACACTTGTGATCTGTCTCAGTATGTCAAGAACTTAGCAGCAGCTCGGATGAAGATCCTGGGTCAGGATCTCTCCTTTGGTGGCAATCAGAAGGCCAGCTGGGGCCGTGGTCATCTGAAACTTGAACAGGACTGAAGAATCCCCTTCCAAGGTGGCTCAGAGCACAGGTGCTGGCAGAAGGCCTTGTTCTTGCCACCTGAACCTCAGCAAAATGCTGCTTGAGTGTCCTTACCACACGGCTGCTGCTGAGAGAGAGAGAAGAGAAGCAGCAGGAGGATGAGGAGAAGAAGAAAGAGGAAGAAGAAATAGGAGGAGGAGGAAGAGGAGTAGAAGGGAGGAGAAGTGGGAGGAGGAAGAGGAGGGAGGAGGAGAAGGAGGAGGAAGAGGAGGAAGGAGGAGGATGAGGATGAGGAGGAGAAGAAGAGGAAGAAGAAGAGGAGGAGGAGGAAGACGAAGAAGAGGAAGAAGGGGAACAGAAGAAGAAATAGGAGAAGGGGAGGAGGAAGAGGAATAGAAAGGAGGAGAAGGAGAGGAGGATGAGGAGGGAGGAGGAGGAGGGGGCAAAGAGGAGAGGAGGAGGACATGGACAGAAGAGAAGAGGAAGAGGAGAGGAAGTGGGAAGGGAAAAGGGGAGGGGGAGGAAGAGTCGTTCAGTCCCACCTTCTCGGGAGTGTTTTTCTGAAGTTTTGCATTATTATTAGTGGAGCTTTATGGTTATACATAGAGCTGGGTTCTTCCTGACAAATTCATGCATGTGTGGGAATCCGTTGGGGTTCAGGACCCGCTTTTCCCTCCTGTCCTTCCTCCCTTCTCCCCTCTCTTTTCTCTAAGGAATTTCTGGACACATTTTAAAACCAGCATGGTGGGAGACAGAAAGGAGACAACCATGAGGCAGTTACAGCTCTACCAATAGGAGCTTCTTACGGGGAAGAGGAAGTAGCCTTGGAACATAAGCGCTGGTCACCTCTGTGTGTCTGGCGTGAGGAGTCAGCAGGAGGAGTCTGGAGTCACCCTTGGGTTTGTGGCTTGGGCAGTGGATGGCACGGTGTCCCGGATCCCCAGGCAGAAGTTTGTGGAGGAGAAGCCGATTGACGCTGGTGTAGGTGTGTGTGTGAAGTTGGTGTCTGTGTCATCCACGTGGGGGTACAGAGGGTGGCCTGACGTGTGAGTTCACAGTGAGGTGAGAAGACTCAGCTGGGGAGCCTCAGCATGCGGCTGAAAGGGGCCGCCCAGCTGGGATTCTCTGGGGAGAGTCTGGGGCAGTGAAGAGGAGAGGACTTAGGGGATCCCTGGGGAGCATTGCCACTTCATGACAAATACTCAGAGAAGAGCCTGGATGGAAAGGGGGGCATGAAGGAAGGACTAGAATGGTCTGAATCAAAACAAGAGGGGAGCGGCTTCAAGCCTAATGTGAGAGGTGTTCAATGGACGGGTTATCAAGAGGATAAGGGATAAGAAGAGGTCACCTCGCCGCAGGAGTTCTGGGGTCTCAGTTCTGTGGAGCTGCCTGAGGTAGGGTCCTGCACCTTTTTGTGCTTTGGGTCACCATTCAAGATGACCGAAGGACACTGCCTTGAGTTTGTTAGGAAGATTCAGACAATGGACGGTCAAGGAGGGCGAGATGGGTAGCAGATGCTTCAATGAGCGGTCCCTTGCCTTTCTTGTCCCCATGACAGGCACATCAATTAAGGCTTCCAACGGAAAGAGAGCCAGAGCGTCCTCAGTTAAGCGCAGACCTCTTTGTATTCTCATGTATAAAAGGGTGCAGGTTGTGGGGGAGGCAGTGGTGGGTGATCTTTCCTCAAGGGTTCGAGCTGCAGGGGACTCACGCCTCCGGATCCAGCTCCAGAGCGACTGTCATCTGACACCACCACTGAAAGCAGGCTCAGAGTGAACTCCCGCGGTGACAATACTGCCACCCGCGCCCTTGGTGTGCACCCTTATCTGCAGCTGACAGAGGGCTGGGGTGTAGGAGCTGTCACTCACCCTCTTCCTCGCACGCACGGTGAATTTCCAGCGAACAGGGCGTGTGTATATAATTATCAGAGATGTCGATCCTGACATTAAAACAAACTGTCTCCAACCCCGTCAGCTCACGGATGGCAGCTGAGGAGGGAGCTGGGGGCTGAGCCCGCGTGTCAGCAGTGATTACGGAAGGCATACAACTCGGCACGCTGGGGAACACGGACGGCAGAGAAATGGAGGAGGAATTTAATAGCACAGATTACGTTTTTAATTACTTTAGCAAGCGAACTGTTCTTGTGCTTGAGTGGTGTTACTGGAGAAGCCACCCACAGTGTTCCCAAGCTGCCTCTGAGTCACCGCCAGGATGGGGGCTGGTCATGGGGAGCCAGAGCGCTTCCAAGGCAGCACAAGTGGGTTGGCAAGTGACGACTTCGTCCCAGGGAATCCTTTGCCCGTCCATCTTCCGGGCAGGCAGGTTATTATTAGTGGCAGGTTCAAAACACAGAGGTTGGAGATGGTTTAACTGGATTTGAAGGCTGCCTTCAGCAAGTATGGGTGGTGTGAGCTTGGGCAAGATGAATGCTGTGGGTTAAGTTATGTCCCCTCCCAATTTGTAAGTTGAAGTCTTAACCCCAGATATCAGAATGTGACCTCATTTGGAACAAGGTTTATTGAAGATGTCATCTGCGAAGATGAGGTCGCATTGGAGTAGGGGGCTTCCTAATCTCATTCAACTGATCTCCTCATAAAAAGAAGACCCTGGCCATTGAGAAAGGAGGCCTAGTATCATGTTTTTAAATCTGGATAAGGTGTAATGTCATACAACCGAATACATTTTTAGAGATGATTTGGGAAGTGGAGGGGAGGGATAAGGGTGGGTAATTGGGGGGGCTCTTGGGGGTAAATCTAATTTTCAGAATCTATATATACATTATATTATTTCATTAGAAGCTTGTGTGATTGTTCAACAAATAAATTTCTGAATAAAAGAAAGGAGAAATTTGGACACAGAACGCACTGAGGGAGAATTCTAGGTAAAGATGGAGAGAGATGGGGACGATGCTTCTCCGAGCCAAGGATTGAGCTCCAGGAGCTGTATGGAGCCTGAGGAAGATCCTTTCAGTCTCTCCAGAGAGAGCACAGCTCTGACCCAGACTTCCAGCTTCCAGAACTGTGAGGAAAATACACCCCTGATGTTCTAAGTCACCCAGCTTATAGTGCTTGGTGGTGACAACGGTAAGACCAGAACTTCCTGTCTCTGCATGTCCCTGTTCTCATCTGTAAAGATAGTGAATGGTACCTAGAACTTACAGCTGAGAGTCGGAAATGGAACTTACATAAAGCAAGGCTTAAATGCAACTTACATAAAGCACTTTAAACAGTGCCTAGTATGCCGGGAGCTCTCGGTCACCACAAGCTCTTGGAGACCCCTTGCGATGGAGGAAGGCTTCGAGTGAGGGTTGGGAGAGGAAAGCCACTTGCCCTGGAATCTGACAGTTAGAGGGATGCAGGCAAGGTCTGTTACTCACTTTTATCTGATACTCACACGCAGAAGGCATTTTTAATCCCATTTTACTGACAAGAAAAAGGGTCAAAGAGGTGAAGTGACATCTCACCTAAGGTCATGAGGGTCATAAGGAACCAACGGCATGTGACTTGGAAGCCTGCTGGCTCTGTGTGTTCACCTGCATGAAGATGTCGGCTGTGTCCTGGGATGCAGGAAGCAGGACGTGATCGTAGAATAAACAGCGCTAGCTGTGAGGTTACTGGGGATGGACAGGGCCAGGTGCTGCCCTGAGTGCCGTTGCTTCCTGGCTCTCTGACCATGGGTTAGCCACTTCCCCTCTCCTTGAGCTCTGTTAAGGTTCAAAGTCTTTTTTTTTTTTTTTAAAGAAGGAGAGAGACAGAGAGACAGAGAAAGAAAATCAATTTTATTTATTTTTTCATGTGGCTTCCTTGCTCTGACAGTTATGTACATGGTGCCGGGGTTTGAACCCAGTTCCTTGTGCACGCCAGGCAAACACTTCAAATGCTGAGCTGCCGCCCCAGCCCCTCCCTCTCTTAAGGTTTAAATTGGGAATGTCCCTGCCAAACTCATGTATCTGGAAATGCAGCTGGGTTCAGAGGAGAAATGGTTGCATTATGAAGCTGGTGACCTCCTCAGTGGATTAATCCACCGCGGATTCACCACCTCTCCTTCACCACCTCGCCCTTCCTCCACCGCCATGCCCTTCCTCCACCCCACACCCTTCCATCTCCACCACGCCCTTCCATCTCCACCACACCCTTCCATCTCCACCACACCCTTCCATCTCCACCACACCCTTCCTCCATATTTTTGTGTTGGATCAGGCAGACAGTGCATGGAATCCTTGGGATCCGTGAGCCAAAATAAACCTTTCCTCCTCTGAGTCGCTCCAGGGTATTTTGGTCACAGTGATGCAAAGTCGACTAACACACACCCTAATTTTACCATCTGTGAAATGGGAGCAATAGCAGCTCCCGTGAAGGAGCGTGGCTGAGACGGCACTTAGAGTAGCTGAAGCTCCGGTGTGTGCCGCAGGTTCATGCTCCCACTGACCTCCTCTCCAGCAGGGAGTGCTTGCCACGTCTATCACAGGACAAGTGCCTTTGCTCCTGGGCGAGGGTGGGTCTCTGCTTGACCAGCTCCTGGGTCTTTCTGGCCTCAGTTTCTCTCCTATCATGCAGGTTGTTATCCATCATAACCCTCTAAGAGGCTCTCCTTTGATCTTACCACTTAGTCCATGACTGTGAACTTTAAATCCCTTGTTTATACAGAAACACAAATTGGATGCCTCCCTGACCAATATCTCTGTAATTTCTTTGAGTCCCCAAATATCTTTATGGCTCAGTCTTATTTTAGGTAACGGTGGCTTCATAACCAATTACCCCAGAACCTAGTGGTGCAAAGCAGCCGTTCGGATCCTCATAGACTTGGGCGGGGGTGGGGGTGTTGAGACCTGGCACAGAGGTTGGCTTGTCTGTCTCCACAAGTCCCAGGGACTCTGCTGCAGAGGGACCATTGTGAGCCATTCATTCATTCATTCTTTTTCTTTTTTTAAATCAGTTTTATTTAGTTTTTCATGTGGCTTTCATTGCTCTGATACTTTGTTGTGTACATGGTGCTGGAGTTCAAACCTGCATCCTCACACTTGCCAAGCAAGCGCCATAACCGGTGAGCCACCGCTCCAGCCCCAAAGCTATTTATTCTTATGTCCAGAGAGTGAGGCTGACTACCAGATATGGCTGCAATGCCTGGCTGTGTGGCTCCTCCCTGGGTGGTCTCTGGGCCTGGGATCCTTTGGGCTTCCTCATAGCATGGAAGATAGGTTCCCAAAGTGAATGGAGAGAGAGAGAGAGAGAGAGAGAGAGAGAGATATGGAGATAGAAGGGAGGGGAGGGGCTCCAGAAGGGAACTGAATTCTTTTGATGGCTTCTCCTTGGATGTCCCATGCCCATGCCATCACTTTTAACATTGCCTCCCTCCCACCCTCCCTCCCTCTCTCTCTCTCTCTCTCTCTTTCACACACACACACACACCCACCCCACATGCATTAAAAAATACAACCTACTAACTTTTTTCTTAGCTCCTAGGAGGCAATATATCCACAAAGATCCAGAGCACAGCCAGCATTTGGAAGCAATGTGTGGAACCCCATCGTGATTCTGCAATGGAACACTTGCTCCTAGGACCAAGCCCTTCATGGTCTGTGCCCACCAAGGCCTCAAAGGCATTTGCAATAGAGAAACCCATCTTGTAAAGGCCCCTGAAGGAGGTCCTAGCAGAGAGACCCAATTCCCTGGTTAGCCCCAGTTCAGGAGCGTGAAGGAGACAGCAAACCTTAGCAATCTGGGACAGAAGGTTCTCCCATGGCCCCAAATAGTCCCCTCTCTCTGTCGCTTCCCAAACCCACGCAGATCTTGCCCAGGGCTCGGCTGGACACAGAAGAGCACAATTGCAGCCTCAGCTCTTTCCGCCATGATTTTGGGATGGGCTCAGGCAATGAGAGCCAGGAGGCTCCCAGAACGACACAGCCTGGCATGACAACCACTGCGGCAGGAGGCAGGCTGGGGGATTGTTCTGGAAAGCCACCCAGAATCACATGATGGTGTCTCAGGGAAAGTTAGTGTTATTTTCATTACAATAAAAGAAATCAGGGACTGGGACAGTGGCTCGGCAGTTCCAGCACTTGCCCTGCTTGTGTGAGTACACGAGTTCAAACCCCAGCACACTGTACGTCAGAGCAACGAAGGCCACATGAAAAACTAAGTGAAAGTTGATTCTCTCTCTCTCTTTAAAACAACAACAACCACAAAAAACCCCCACAAAAAGCAATAAAAGAACTCATTTGAGGGCCGACTGTGTCGCAGATCCTGGAGGCACCGTGGTTGACAAGCCATGGGGCGCTACCATTGGGCCATCGAGGACCCTAGTGGGGACAAAGGCAGCACCTAATGCAGTCAGGGGGTCGGGAAAGCTGCCCGGAAGTGGTGATGTTACAGGAGGAGGTGGGTAAGCAACCAGAGTGGAATGAGAGGCAGGAGAGGGTGCAGAGGTGCAAGGTCCAGAGGCCAGGAGCAGGGAGAGGCACCAGGGCCACAGCTTCAGCCACTGCGGTGGACAGAGTGGGGTCTTGGCCTCCCACCACAGCATGCTGTGCCTACTGGAGCTGGGGTGACTGCACCCCCTGGGGCAGTGATGTTCCTCCATCTGGGAGGTATAGAGCGTCTCTGAATGTCTGAGGTGCTGGGCTGGAGAGGGTGGGAGTCTCAGGGGCAGGAAAACAGTGGATGGAGGTGCGGCGGTGGGTTGGGAAGGGAGCAAGGTCCTTGAGAGGCACCTGGCAGGAGCTGGAACTGAGTGAGGAAGGAGAGAAGGTGGCGGGGCTGAGCAGAGGCTGGGAAAGGTCCAGGGGGTGAGCCACAGTGAATGGCTGAGGTCAGAGAGGGACAAGAGGCTGTGTGCGTGCATGTGTGTGCATGTGCAAGGAGGGCTCCCCAGATGAGGATTCAGGTTCTCACAGGGGCATGGACACACACACACACACACACACGCACACATGCATACACGCACAGACACACATGCACACACAGACACAAGCACATGCACACACACATAGACACATGCACACGCACACACGCTCACACACATGAACACACATGCACACATGCATACACACACAGACACACATGCACACACACAGGCACACACACACAAACACACATGCACACATGCATACATGCACAGACACACATGCACACACAGACACAAACACATGCACACACATATAGACACATGCACACACACACAGACACAGGCTCACACACACGAACACACAAGCACACATGCATACACACACAGACACACATGCACACACAGACACAAACACATGGACACATGCACTTGCACACACAGCACACACATGCACACGTGCACATGTTTCACATTAGTCATTTCAAATGGCCTGAGGGCCCTATTCCTTGGTATGATGTTCTTTTGGTAGCCAGAGAGATGACCCCAGATGATAATGCAAAGGGACCAAGAAGAAGGTTAAAATAAATAAATAAAACACAGAAATCAAGAACAACAGCCCCAGACTCCAACTGGTGCTGCTTCGTGTGAATGAGGTGACGTTTATAAAGCACTCACTTTGACCTGGAAGCCACCTGTCATTCTCCTGTGCTAGCCTGCTGACCCCTCTGCAAACTCCAAAGTGGACCATGGACTGCTGGAAAAGACCTGTCCCATCCCCAACCCAACACACGCTCTGTGAGATTAGACCCTCCTGACCCCCAGGGGCCTGCTGGGTTGGAGAGAAGCTGGTGGCCCTGTGACTGTGTGTGCTGGGTCTTCCTTAAGATGGAATCTGCAGCCTGCACCCTGCTAAATCACCCTCCCAGATGCCTGGCTCCATCCCTGTGCTGGTGCCTACAGGGCCTCTGATGGAAGCACCCTGGCGCAGCAGCTGAGGCCCAGGGACACACCTGGGGCGAGGCTGGGTCAGTGGCCAGGTGAGCCTGGACGACCTCTCTGCCCTCCTCTCCCAGAATCTAGCAAATCCACCCTGCTGCATCGTTAGAATTGCTTTGCAAGAGCAGGTAATGCTGACATCAGCGCAAACATCACCCATTTTACAGAGGATGACACCAAGATGCAGAATGGTGACGTCCCAGGAGCACGGACACACACGGCTAGTAAGAGGCAGAGACTGGGTCCAGATCCACAGTCCGTGAACTTCTCCAAGGCCCCGAACACCACCAGGGGTTGCAGTCAAATCTGAGTTGGAATGGAGAGCTTTGATAGTGCTCCAAGGATTGAGGAAAAAATTCACCCATGATTTCAGAATGGACAGTACTTCAAGGCAGAGCCGGGCTCTGACTGGTGAGGAAGACGGGGTGGTCGAGGAGGGAACAGCATGCGCAGAGGCACTGCGGCCAGAGGCGCAGAGGGGTTGACTTGCAGGAGGGGTGCCCGGGGATGGGGTGGAGCAGAAAGAAGGGATCAGGAGACAGGTGAGGAACCTCATCTCCACTTGGATGTCACACTAAAGTGTCCTGTAAACTCTTCCTCTGGCCGTCAAGGTGCTCAAGTGTCCCCAAGGAGCAGCGATGGGTCAGGCTGATTTGCTGGCGGGAGGCTGCACTGCTCCATGGCAGAGCCTGGGAGTCAGTCTGCTGCATTTAGGTCCCTGTTGTGAGTCCTGCCGTAGGTGATGTGGCTTCCCTGAGCTTTGTGATCTTCATCTGTGAACTGGGGTTGATGGCGATGAAAATCCGTAACTCAGTTCCACAGAGGAGCAAGTGACGTGATCCACCTCCGTGCCCTGCTTTGAAGGACCCAAAGCACATCCTTAATGATTTGCCAAGTAAAGAATGGGGGATGTCTGGCATACGGTGAGTGCTCGGTTAATTTCCACTGCCCTTGTTATTGAAGGAAGTCTCTAGAGGAAGCTTTTGGGTGGCATAGATCACGCATAGACAGAGGATGGGGACTTGGGGACTATTATAAAAGTCCAGGCCAGCTGCAAAAATCCTGGTTACAGGCAGAAACTGTGGGGACAAAGCATGGACAGCAGATTTGAAGAACTGGGGAGCATTATTTGAATGGAGGATGAAATGAGCGAACGTGTATGAAAGGGTTCAGTGAGCTCTACGCATTTCAGTGTGGTTACAATTAGGACTATTTTCATCAGCTTTTTTTCTTGGGGCCTGTCAGCCTCAGATCTCCAGAGAGATGATGCCATTTAATTCTCCCAGATCAAATATTTAACAAACACAGCATTGAATAAACCCAGCCTTCCCTATTTAGCATGCACTCAGTATCTGTAGTTGCCGAGGGAAACTCCAGAGATTTGCCATCCTGGCAGACATGATTCTCTGCTGAGATTGCTTCTCTGTCAGACCAGACACACATCTCCCCGGCCAAGAGCACAGCACCTGGAGCTCAGCTGCCTGCATTTGAAGCCCAGCTTTGCTGCTGTGTCCTTGAACCAACTTCTCGATCTCTCTGTGTTCCTCTTGGTAGAATAAATAGAATGCGCAGAATAACGTCACAGAGCTGCTGTAAAGACTCAACATAATGGTAGGATAGGGTCTATCATATGAGCACATTTATCATCATTGTCACCATCTCCATTGTCATCCTCAGCAACAACATCACCATTATTGTCATATATCATCACCATCACCACCACCATCACCACCACCATCACCATCACCACCACCACCACCACCACCACCACCACCACCATCACCACCATCACCACCATCACCATCACCA
>PVKS010020239.1:18839-37235 GCA_004027875.1 Aplodontia rufa | reverse complement strand
CCCCCAGTCCCCCCATGCTCCAGCTGCACTAACCCACTGCTCCCAGGCACCTGCTTTGCACTGGGGATCAACTGAGTATCCCAGAGAGGAGGATTTGAATACAAATGGTTTGTTCTGATCTCATGAACCCAGGAGATGTAGGGAAAGGAGAGGGCTGGTGGGACAGGCAAGCCAAGCCCCTGATGTCCAGCTGGTTCCCACTGAAGGCCACCATAGCTGCCGGGAGCTCTGGCTACCAGCTGAGGACTCTGGCCAGGGGAGCTGCTGAGGCACCCAGTCTGAGACATGGCTGAGAGCTGCTCCCAGGGCATCAATCTCAATGCAGGCAGCCTCTCTGAGCTCAGAAAGAGCCCTCAGCGATGGTGGTGGCAGTCGTTCAGCCAGGGTCGCCATCAGGGCACTAACGTGCTGCTCCAGTGTGAGATGTTTTTCAGTCAATGCTGGGGATGGGAATTTTTTCATGCATGCTAGGCGAGCACTCTACCACTAAGCTACACCCCAGATCTTTTTCTGAACAAAGGGCTTCACAGTTAAACATAAACACTTAAAATCCTGTGACATAAGCCAAACCCCCATTTCACGGATGGGCTGGTAGAATCCCAGAGAAGGCAAGGGGTTTGTTTGCCTTGGGCCTCCTAGCGAGTTAGAAATGGAATCAAGACTGGAATCCAGAAACAACGTCTCTAGTTTTCAGTCCAGCATTTACAAAATTCAAAATATTAAAAAAAAAAACAACAACAATTTTTGGTGCTGGAGTGGTGGCTCCAGAGTGGAAGACCTGGGTTCGAATCCCAGCACCACATACACAACTACGTGTTGGGAAAACAAAAACCAGATGAAAAATCTAAATAAAGTTCATTCTCACTTTCTCTCTGTCACTTTCCCTCTCTCTTAAAAAAAAAAAAAACTCAACTTTTTATTTTTATGTAATTGTAGACACAGGAAATTGCAAAGTACAAAGTACAGGGAGATCCGGAGCACAGCACCCTTCACCCAGCCTCCTCCACCATTAGCATCTTGCGTAACCACAGCACGACTCGACCCTGGAAAAACCCAGGAAGTTGACTTGGTACAACCTGCAGAGCTTATTCGGATTTTTCCAATCAAATATGTGTTTGTCTCCGTGTGTGTGTGTGTGTGTGTGTGTGTGCACGCACGCATTGGCTCTAAGCAATTTTATCACCCACACAGCTTCGGGGAACCACCTTCACAATCAAGATGCTCAGATGTGCTGGGGCTGGAGCGGTGGCTCGGTGGTTACAGCGCTCGCCTGGCTTACACGAGGACCCAGGTTTCAACCCCAGCACCACGTATACAACTAAGTGTCAGAAAAACAAAAACCAGATGAATAAATAAATAAAATTGATTCCCTCTCCAAACCCCAGCACCACACGTACAAGTAAGTATCAAAAAAATGAAGGTCAGAAAAAAAATAAAAGAACAGTGAAAAATTGATTCCCTCTCTTTCTCTCTCTCTCCATCTTTAAAAAAAAAAAAGTTCAGGTGTCCCAGCACCACAAGGTTTCTCTTGACAGCCACCTTGTAATCCCCATTCCTAACCCTGGCCGCCCCTCTCTACTCTCCATGTCTACGGTGCTGTTATTTCATGAGTTATATAAATGGAACCCTGCCGTGCGAATCCTCTTAAAGGACCATGCTTCGCTGGGCGCAGTGATGCACGCCTGTAATCCCAGTGGCTTGGAGGCTGAGACAGAAGGATCACAAGTTCAAACTCAGCCTCAGCAAGTTAGCGAGGCCTTGTCTCAAAATAAAAAATAGAAAGGGCTGGGGGATGTGGCTCAGTGGTTAAGCACCCCTGGGCTCCATCCTGGTAACAAAGAACTAATAAATAAAATAAAATAAAAATCCTTTTTGTTACCCAGGTCATCCCTATTCAGCATGGGAAGGGACTACAGAAGGGCATGAACACCAAGAATGAAGGAGGGGACAGTCCTGGAGGCTGGCTGTGACATGCGCTTGCTAGGAAAGCAATGTGACAGGCCCTGCTCTTTCTCCCTTCTCTCCTTCAGAGTGACAGCAGATTGCCATTCTGCGGCTTGAGAATGACATGGCTTAGCCACCAAACCACGCAGCCAGCCCATTGGTTCCTGCTGAGAAGCAAGGAGTGGTGGAGTGGCCGAGTGGCTGCCCCTGCGGGCTGGGGCACAGGCAGACAGCACTGGCTGCAGTGGTGTGGAGCCCACCTGCCAGCACAGGCCTGAGGCACCAGGACCTCCTGGTTCTGCAGCAGCCACCAGGGCGTGGTATACACACCGTGCAGGAGCCCACCCCACGCAGTGGCGCAGCCCCAAACCCGAGCATGCACCATCTGCCGTTCCCCACGTGCTGGGAAGCCACAGTTGCAGACGAGTGGAGAGAAAAGGAGAAAATGGAGGTGGCAGACCTGAGTGGAAGATCAGACTCAAGAACAGTGGGAGTGGGGCTGCAGCAGTGGCTCGGTGGTTACAGTGCTTGCCTGGTATGCACGAGGACACGGTTCGAATCCCAGCACCACCACATACAATGAAGTGTTGGAGCAAGAAAAGCCACATAAAAGACTAAGTGGAACTGACTATCTTGTCCCTTTCTCTTAAAAGAAAAAAGAAAAGGGACTGGAGTGGTGGCTCAGCAGTTGCGGCGCTTGCCTGGCATGCGTGAGAACACCGGTTCGAAACCCAGCACCATGTACGCAACGGAATGTCAGAGCAACGAAAGCCACATGAAAAACTAAATAAAAATTGATTCTCTGTCTCTCTCTCTCACTGTCCCTCTCTCTTAAAAAAAACAAAACAAAACAAAACAAAATGAATACATGACTAAGGCAACCCTCTGGGTATTGCTGAGTAAACAGAAAAACAGGAGGAGCCTGGGTGCCCAGCACTGCAGAGCAACCATGCTAGCCTGGGGCCGCCGCCCAGGCTGCTGTGCTCGGAAGGAGCCCATCTCTGAGTAGCAAACGACGGCACCTCCCACGCTTGTGACAGCAGCCTCGTCCGTCCCTAGTAGAGTCCCTTTGGTGGTGCAAGGAGCCTGTGCAGCTGCGTGGCCTCTGGATGGGGAGAAGGTCGGGTCAGATTTCATCAGGTGCTTTCGGGCACTGAACCCAGGGACTCGCTTATCTCTCAGCTTCTGTTCCTGACCCTCCCTCCCCTCACACAGACCCCAGCAGTCCAGAAAACAGGATGACACTTAGCTCCACCCCTCACCTCCCAAAGGGCTCCGACCCTTTCCTAGCCCAGTGGATGTGCTGTTAAGAGCGTCTGGCTTTTAGTTTAAAGCTTCTTAAAACCATAGGATTTTAAACTGCCCTGGGAGCGAGAGCCCTCCCTCCAACCATTAGCAGCTCCCTGTAAGGAAGTCTGTTTTATCCTGATGTGGTCCTGGTCTTTTGCCGAGATGAACTTAGCTGTCTAGAAAGTTCTTTCCCACCGATCCATGTGCTCATCCGAGCCTGCAAACAACCTGAGGGTGCCATTCTCTGGTTAAGGAAAGGATGGAGTAGCTGGTAGGTAAGGGTTGGAGGGCTTATGAGGGCACGGCCCCCTGCCTGGGGTTGGGGTTTCCCCTTATCACTGCCCTATTGCTCGTCACCCGTCTCCCCATGAACCTCAGGGCTGGGGCGTGGTCTGCTTGGTCACGGTGTCCTCAGGACACAGAAGAGTTTGTTGATCGAACGCTGAGGGTACTTGTGTTGACCAAGTCACAAGAAGGTCCTACAGGAGCCAGAGAACTGAGACCCCAAGAAGAGTGACAACCTTTTTCCCCTGAGGAAGGGCAGGCAGTCTGCCCTGCAGGTTCCTGGCTCTCTCCAGGACCAAGCCTAAGTCTTGGAGACACCTTTCCTTTTTTTTTTTTTTTTTTTCTTTTTCTTTTCCAGGACTGAGGACGAGGCCTTGGGCATGGTAGGCAAGCACTCTGCCACTGAGCTAAATCCCCAATCTCTTGGGGACATCTTTCAAAGCCAGCATACACGGAGGGCTTGCCACATGTGGGGTGGCAACCTGAGCATTTTTTCTTTCTTTTTTTTTTTTTCGGGTACTGGGGATTGAACCCAGTGGTGCTTAACCGCAAAGCCACTTCATCCCCAGCCTGTTTTTGTTGTTTTGTTTTGTTTTGTTTTAAGACAGAGTCTTGCTAAGTTGTTCAGGGCCTCACTAAGTTGCTGAGGCTGGCTTTGAACTTGGGATCCTCCTGCCTCAGCCTCCCAAGCAGCAGGGATTAAAGGTGTGCGCCACTGCATATTTTCCGCAACGGAGTCAGGAACTCCGAGGTAGACACTGTTATTGTCCTCACTTCACAGATGAGGAGACTGAGACTTGCAACAGAAAAGCATCTCCCAGGGCTTTGGCCAATCAGTGGTTCTGTTGAAGCCCCACTGGGAGCCTTTTGTTTAGAATAGCTCTGTGGCATGTGGCTTATGCCTTATCCCCAGCTTTAAAAAAAAAAAAAATAATAATAGTAATAATAATAATAATAATAATAATAACACACATAAGGAAGATCTGTGTAGTCAACCACCTGGCAGCAGCTGCAATGTCCTTTGACAGTCAGGTCTGTCTGGGGGACTCTGCCTGGTGGCTCCTGCCAGGGCTTTCTGGTCTCAGCCAAGCTCCTGCTTTCTAGATGAGCACAGATGCCAGGCTCTGCAACCAAAGGGCTTTTCTTCAGCTCTGTGGGAACATCCACCCCTTCATGTTCCCTCCAGATGCTCCTGGGAGGCCCTGGGGACTTTCTGGGATTTTGGCTGAACCTCTCTTGCTGTGTCTCCTCCCCCCAGGGGTCAGGAGGAATGCTCCATCATCCTAGGAGGTGGAACAGAAGGTTGAAATGAGGCACCTACTGTGTGGAACAGGATGCTGGGACACAGCTGGATCCTCTGCGGAGGCCTGCTGCCCTTCCAGACTTACCATCCAGACATTAGGCTAGCAGAGACACACCCTCACCAGTTGGAGCGGTGGCTCAGCGGTTAGAGCACTTGCCTGGCACAAGCATCACCCGGATTCAAACCCCAGCATCATGTACACAGCTAAGTGTTGGAAGAACAAAAAACACATGACAAAAATAAATAAAATTGATTCTCTCTCTCCCTCTCAAAAAGAGAGGGAGAGAGAGAGAGAGAGATAGGGTCTCACAGTCTCACTGGGCACAATGGCACATGCCTATAAAATCCCAGAGACTCGGGAGGCTAAGGCAGGAGGATGACAAGTTCCAGGCCAGCCTCACCAATTTAGAGAGACCCTGTCTCAAGATAAAAAATGAGGGGCTGGAGCGGTGGCTCGGTGGTTACGGCGCTTGCCCGGCATGCGCAAGTACGCGGGTTCAAACCCCAGCACCACATACACAACTAAGTGTCAGAGCAACGAAAGCCATGTGAAAAACTCAATAAAAATTGATTCTCTCTCTTTCTGTCTCTGTCTCTCTCTCACTTTCTCTCTTAAAAAAAAAAAGATAAAAAACGAAAAGGGCTGGGGATGCAGCTCGGTGGTAGAGCACAACTAGTACCAACAACAAAAGGAAGGAAGAAATCTTGCAAAAACTGCCCGAGACTATTAGCTAAGCCCGGAAAGCCACATCGCTCGGCTCTGCACCTGGAGGTCCGCTCAATAAACAAACTGTCCAGTTCGTGCACCGAATGACCAAGGCTGTGGAGCTGACCAAGGGTAACCCCAGGCACCTCTGCTCTGTATTTTTTAATCTCTCTTCCGGCCTTGGCCAAGGGGCCGGAAAGCAACCTTACATGTTTGGATTGTCTTTTACCTTCTGGTAAACTCTGTATTCCCACGTGCAGAGGCCCATATTGGGTGCCCCAGCACCCAGTGTTGTTCAAATCAGTCCCTGGAAAGGCAGCAGCCCGGCAGCCTGCTAGACTCCTACTTGATCTGCAGGGATCCTAGGTCCAATGAACAGGGCCCACTGAATCCCCCAAAGTCACTTCCCAGCCTTGATCCAGGTTACAGAACCACTCCTTGTGAGAAAGGGGCACGGCTTCCCCTAGAGGGAGAGTCTCATTGCTTTGAAAAAAATTATAATGAGGGGCTGGAGCAGTGGCTTAGCGGTTACGGCGCTTGCCTGGCAAGTGCGAGGACCCGGGTTCAAACCCCAGCACCACGTACACAACCAAGTGTCTGAGGAATGAAAGTCACGTGAAAAACTAAATAAAGATTGCTTCTCTCTTTCCCTCTCTCTCTGTCCCCTCTTTCTTTAAAAAAAAAAAAAAATTATACTGAGAATTCAACAACAACAACAAAAAGTTACACTGGTAGTCCTTCTCCCAGCCTTCCCCAAAGGGAGCTGTGAACTGTCACTAATTCCTGGAGACCCCAAATGTCACTGGGGTCCACATGGCAGAGTAGGGGCTCTTGGAGGTCAGGGGACTCATGTGGTCCTGCCTACCTCACACCTGGCCAAGCGGGACCTCAGGCAGAATCTCTGCGAGGGGACACTGTTGCTATGTCCTCATCTTAGAGAAAGTGACTGAGGCCAAGTGATTAGTGCCTATCCAAGGTCATGCAGCTGGGAAGCTGGGATTCAAATCTTGTCGGCTTGGCTCCAAACTCCGCATCCCTCATCACAACACTACAGCTTGAGAGCTCGGAGCTGAGGACGGACACAGGAATCAGAGGTGGCCACGAACACGAGGGGAGGGAGGCAGCGAGGATGGGCTCCCCGGAGGCGAGGAGCCTCCACTGTTTGAAGGAGGCGCTGGAGTTAGAGGATCAGCCCTGGCGGGGAGAGCAGTGGGCGGGGCCTGCACAGGTGCCCCCCCCAGCTGGGTCCAGTTGGGGGGTGGGGTGGGGTGGGGGGGGTGGGGTGGGGGGGTGGGGGGGGTGGAAGGCCCGAGGGAGGGCAGGGTGCAGTCCAGGCCCTGCCTCCTGCGCCCCGGGAGCCCTTCCTTACCCGGGCAGTTTGTGACATTCCAGAGCGTCCCCAGACATGTGGCTTCTGCACACAAGTCCTCGCGGTTAGCATGAAGCAAGCGCTTCCATCTCCCAGTAAACACTGTTTGGTTTCGTTTGCTCTGGGCAGCTCCTTGACCCCCAACTGGGGCCCCGAAAGGAGGGCAAAGGCGCTTCCACAAATACTGGAGGCCGGTGGCCTTTTGTTAGGGACTTTCAGCCTGGTGACGTGGAACAAAGCCGCGTCCCTGGAGAAATTTCTGTGGTGCCTCAAGCCAGCAGCCCGGGAAGGGAGTCCGCCCAGCCCTCCTCATGGTTGCTTTTGGGGCTTTGTTTATCTGGGTTTTGTTGTTGTTTTTTTTTTTTTGTTTTGTTTTTTGGTACCAGGGATTGAACCCAGGTGTGCTTAACCATGGAGCCACCTCCCCAGCCCTTTTTATTTTTTATTTTGAGACAGGGTCTCGCTAAGTTACTGAGGGTCTCACTAGGATGCTGTGGCTGGCTTTGAACTTGCGATTCTCCTGCCTCAGTCCCCCGAGTTGCTGGGATTACTGGCGGGCACCACCACACCTAGCTCCCATCCTTTCTCTTAATCCTCTCTTCTTTTGATAGATAGGCAGGAGTTTACCCCATGCATAGATGTGGAAACTGGCACAGAGAGGTAAAGTAACTAGCTCAAAGTTGCAGAGCAGCACTTGGAGAGCCGGGTTAAGAACCCTGGCTGGCTGGCTCTACGTCTCCTTCCCTCCCCTCATCCTGTGGCTTGAAGAGTGGATCACCCAGGGCCTCTGGGTTGGAGAATCTTGGAGAAAGACGGAGAGCCTAAGAAGAGAGAAACGCTGTCTTCCTTCTCGGGCAAGCAAAATCATAACAGCAGCTAAGTAGAGCAAGGGCCTCTCTGATTTCAGGCACTGCTCCGAGCAGTTATTTAAACTGCTATGTAAATAGCAGTTTATTTAAAGTTATTTAAACCCCACCTCAGCTGGGTATGGTTGTGCACACCTGTAATGCCACCAGTGACTCAAGAGGCAGGAGGATCATAGTTCAAGGACAGCCTCAGCAACTGAGCAAGATCCTGTCTCAAAATAAAAATAAAAAGGACTAGGGATGTGGCTCAGGGGTAGAGCACCCCTGGGTTCAGTTCCCCCTACTGCAAAAAGGAAAATGTAAATATATAAGGAAATAAATAAACCTCGCCACAGTTCTGCTGCAGAAGTGCTATTATTATCCTCCTTCTGTAAGCGAGGAAATAAGGCGGTGCGGTGGTCATGCCTGTGATCCCGGCAAGTTGGGAGGCTGAGACAGGAGGATCATAAGGCCAGTGTCAGCAACTTGGCAAGGCCCTAAGCAACGTAGTGAAAACCTTGTCTTAAAATAAAAAATAGAGGGGCTGGAGCGGTGGCTCAGTGGTTACAGCGCTTGCCTGGCATGCATGAGGATATGAGTTCAAACCCCAGTACCACGTACTTAACAAAGTGTCAGAGCAACAAAAGCCACATGGAATACAATTGATCTTGTCTCTCTCTCTCTCTCTCTCTCTCTCTCTCTCTCATCGTCCCTCTCTCTTTAAAATAAAAAAATAGAAAGGACTGGGGGGGTGGCTCTGTGGTAGAGCATCCCTGGGTTCAACCTTGGTACCAAAACAAAAACAAGAAGCGAGGAAATGAGGCACAGAGAGGGAAAGCAACTTGACCAAAGGCACACAGCTCATGAGTGGCAGGGTTGGGATCTGAGAGTAGGTCATCTCCAAAGGCCACTCTTTAAAACTGAAGGAGTCACAGTAAAGCACATATCACGTACTGACCATTTCAACCATCGTTTCGTTTTTCGGTGGTACCAGTACTGGAGATTGAACCCAGAGGCGCTCCACCACTGAGTTACCTCCCCAGCCCTGTTTAGTTTTTGTTTTGAGACAGGGACTCACTAAGTTGCTGAGGCTGGCCTCCAACTTGCAATCATCCAGTCCCAACCGCTGAAGTCACTGAGATGACACGTGAGTGCCACCACACCCAGCTCTTCCTTAGCCATCTTCGAATCTGGCCCCCTAGTCCTGGGGACAGAGCCCAGGGCCTCTCGTGTTTGCTAGGTAAGACCCCGAGCTCCTGCCCCTGCCCTCTCTACCTGTTCAGCTGTTCTGTGGCGTCCGTCTGTCTATGATTTGCACAACCATCAGCACCATCTATCTCCAGAAATGTTTTCCTCTTAGAAAATTAAAACTTAAGGGTTGGGGATTTAGCTCAGTGGCAGAGCGCTTGCCTAGCATTCGCAAGGTCGCGAGTTTGGTCCTCAGCCCTGAAAACAAAAAACAAAAACAAAAAACAAACAAACAAAAAAACCCCAGAAATTCAAAGCTGAGTGTGGTAGCACATGCCGATAATCCTAGGAGACTGAGGCAGGAGGATCGCAGGTTGAAGGCCAGCCTGGGGCTGCCCCGGGTTCGGGCCTCAATACCAAAGAGAAAAGAAGAAAACAAAAAGAAAAAAACTAAAACTCAATATCCATTAAACAGCAAATCCCCATTTCCCTTCTGCCCTACCCCTGGTAATCACACGCTATCTGCGTGACTTTGAGCGTAGTAGGTGCCCAGGTGTGAGATCATATGGCTTATCTCTCTCTCTTCTCTTTTTTTTTTTTTTTTAAGAGAATCAGTTTTATTTATTTTTCCATCTGGCCTTTGTTTCTGCAACACTTAGTCGTGTATGCGGTGCTGGGGTTTGAACCCGGGTCCTTGTGCTTGCCAGGCAAGCGCTCCAACCACTGAGCCATAGCTGCAGGCCCCAGTGTATGTGGTTATTTTGTTTTTTTGTGTAGGATGTAGGCTTTATTTCAGTGTGAGCTTTTTATGTCTGGCTTTTTCATTCAGCATAGTGTCCTCAAAGTTCACCCACATTGTTGCAAGTATTTGAATTCCCTGGGTTTTTTTTATTTTTGGGGTTTTTTTTTTTTTTTTTTGGTTTGAACACAGAAACACTTAACCACTGATCCACATCCCCAGATCTTTTTATTTTAATTTTTTTTAGATGGGGAGAGAACCAACCTTGTTTATTTTTTCATCTGGTTTTGTTTTTCTGACAGCTGTGTATGTAGTGCTGGGGATCAAACCCAGATCCTCACACGTGCCAGGCAAGAGCCACAAATGCTGAGCCACCACTCCAGTCCCCTTAGTTTTTATTTTGTATTTGAGACAGGCTCTCGCTAAGTTGCTGAGGCTGGTCTTGAATTTGCAGTCCTCCCGTCCCAGCCTCCTGAGCCACAGGGATTACAGACATGCCCCACTGCACCCAGCATTCCCCTTCATGTTTAAAGCCAAATAACGCATCTGTCGCGTGGAGACCACGTTTGCTTATCCATTCATCTGTCAACGTGCACCTGGGTCGCTGCCACCTTTTGGCTAATATCAGTAGTGCCTCTCTAAACACAGCGGTCCAAACACCTCCTGATGATGCGGTGATGTGGGTGTCGGGTTCGTGTCCTCTAGGAGTGGAAGAATGAAACCGAGGGACACCGAGGCAAGCATAGAAGACGGATTTTATTTTATAGAAAGTTAAAGCATAGGGAAAAGAGCAGACTTCCCTCAGGGTGGGGAAGGGGACAGAGCCCATGAGGCAGTGAGGTTTGCCCTGTTTATATGACGTCCTCTCCTCCATTGGTCACCTTCCCCGCTCCTGGACCTAGGACACAGGCACAGGGAATTCTGGTCCAGTCTTTGGTCCATGCCTCAGGCACCAATAGAAAGAATGTGGCCCCTTCCTTAGCAGCTGGGGTGTCTGTACCTGGGCCTATCTGGTCAGACCCTTTAGCACTGGGGGATGTCTCTGCCCTCTCGGGAAAGATGACCATCAGTTGATTTTCTCCTCTTCCACCCACATTGTTCTGCCTACACTGACGGTCTAACGTTTTCTGCCTCACTGAGACTCTGCTTTCGGTGTTTTGGGATTCTGAGAGCCACACTGCGTGCTCTTAGCAGGAAGGCCTCCCTCGAGTGACTCAGCAGGCCGTGGTGGGAAGGCTGGTTCGGTTGGTCCAGCACCTCACCGTGCTGAGATTGGTCTCTAAAGGGCTGCGCTGGCCAAGGCAGGCAGACCCACAGCGCCCATCTGCCTTGACCTGACGTCTCCAGGAGCGTGAGGGAACTTCCAGCCAGCAGGGGCCAAGGACCAACCTCCCTGGCTTGAGTCTGGCCTTGCTGCTGCCTGGCCTTGTGGCTTTGACTCCGTCCCTTAGCCCCGTGGTGCCCTATTTGCTCAACTGTAAGATGTGGTTGTCACGGTCCTCATCCACCCAGGGTTGTGGGTGGGGCACCTGAGCAAACTGCTGGTACTGGGGCTGGCACATGGCAGGTTCCCAACATGGGTTGGCTGTAGTTCCAGGCAGAGCAGAGCCCTGTGGCCAAAGGAACACCAAGCACCCTGGCTGAGAGTCAAAGTGCCAGGTTAGGTCTCGGCTCTGCCATTTCCGTGTGTCCTGAGGCAAGCGAGGTCATCTTCCTGGACCTGGGGCTCCTCATGGGCCAGGAAGATCGTGCTGGGAGGAGATCCAAGGGGGTCCCAAATGTCCAAGATGCTGCTCTAGATCATTGTCACAGCAGTCCTTGCTGCCCGTGTCCTTGGCCTGAGCGGGACGGGTCAGAATCTCCCATTTGACACTTTCCCGCCGTCCCTCAATAGACTCTCCTAGTGACCAGTGACACTCCAGGGTGTAGTACCAGTAGCCCAGCTACTGGCCCCCACAAGAGCAGCACCCCAACGTCTGGGATCAAAAGGAAGTTTATCGCCTCGTGTAGAGAAAAAGCCAAGGCCAGGGGCCTCCTGGGGCAGCTGGAGGAGTCTGGGAGTGGACTGGCCGCTGGGCGAGCGGGTGGCCGTGTGAGGCACTGGGGAAGGCAGAGCTGTTGCTTCCTATTGAGCTATGGGTTCTTATGGAGGTGGCAGAGCAAGCCCAGGGGAGAGGAGTGACTCATCCCCAGGCCCTAAATACCTCTGATATGGAGGCAAGTCCATCTCAAGGGCTTCCAGAGCGAGGTCATTTCCTTGCACAGAGCATGACTTCAGAGAGAAGCAGCTATGCGAATGTTTATTCCACGCCATTCAGAGGCGACCTTTGTTGGGGTTTGGAAATTTTCCATGTTGATCTAAGAGAAAAACATGACTCTAGATTTCCATGGTAAATTCCAGAGGGCTGTACTCAGCACACCGGCAAGGTCTCAACCCAGGAGATTAAAAATTAACTTTAAGTAGTATTATGCTAGTTATTGATTATATCTCACATTGTTCATGCTTGATTTAATTTAATTTAATTTATTTATTTTTTTTAAGAGAGAGGGACAGCAAGAGGGACAGAGAAAGAGAGAAACAACTTTATTTAGTTTTTCACATGGCCTTAGTTGCTCCAACACTTAGTTGTGTATGTGATGCTGGGGTTTGAACTAGGGTCCTCGTGCTTGCCAGGCAAGCACCGAAACCACTGAGCCACCGCTCTAGCCCCGCTTTATTTTATTTTATTTATTTATTTATTTATTTATTTATTTATGAGAGAGAGAAGAACAATGAGAGAGAGAGAGAGACAGAGAAACAGAGAGAATCAATTTTTATTGAGTTTTTCACATGGCCTTCGTTGCTCTGACACTTAGTTGTGCATGTGGTGCTGGGGTTTGAACCTGTGTACTCACTCATGCCAGGCAAGCACCATAACTGCCGAGCCACTGCTCCAGCCCCTCATGCTTAATTTTAAATTTAAATGTCATGTTTCTAAAAAGTAATACAAGACAGGCATGGTGGTGCACGCCTGTAATCCCAGTGGGTTTGGAGACTGAGGCAGGAGGATGGAAAGTTCAAAACCAACCTCAGCAACTGAGCAAGACCCTGTCTCAAAATAAAAAAAGAAAAAGAGCTGGGGCGGAGCGCCCCTGGGTTCAATCTCTGGTACCAAAAGAGAAAGTAAAAATGTAAAAATTATTCTTTGCTCCTGGGCCACCTGAAAACTGGCAGGCCAGATTTGGCCTGTTTGCTGAGCCCTGGTCTACATACGTAAATCCTCACCCTCACTCACTTACATGTTCATACATTTTATGTGATGTGCATATAACTTTTCTGTAAGTTTCAATACTTAGGAGATCAGGATACTCCTTTGGACAGGATATGAACAATCCACATTTTAGTTTTTACAAGATTCCGAGGACTTTCAAATTTCCCCAGGTTACCCAAATTATGAAAATAATAATTTTAATTCATGTTGATTAAAATTTGTGAATTGCCCATTCATTTCCCTAACCCATTTAAAAATGAGATTTTTTTTTTAAAGCTCTGAGAATATAGTTGAGTTCTTGCCTAGCATGTGTAAGGCCCTGGGTCCAATCCCCAGCACTCCGCCCCCTCAAAAAAGTTTTTTTTATTGATTTGGCAAATCTCTTTACTTACTTATTTGGTCCTGGGCTGAACCCATTTAGCTACATCCCCAGCCCTTTTCATTTTTTACTTTGAGACAGAATTTCCCTGAGTTGGTGAGGGTCTTGCTAAATCTGCTAAGGTTGGCCTTGAACTTGTAGTCCTCCTGTCTCAGCCTCCCAAGTTGCTGGTATTACAGGCATGCGTTACTCTTTTATATAATAATTTGCTGATACAAACGTTTTGTTCAGTTTCTAGCATGCATTTCCCATCAGCTTCCAAATGACTTTAGTAAGCTTGGCAAAGTGATTTTTACATTTATCTGCAAGAAAGAAAATTCTGAAAAAGAGAATAAATGGTAGTCAGGCATGGTGGCATGCCTACCATCCAAACAACTCAGGAGGCTGAGACAGGAGGGTCCCAAGTTTGAGGCTAGCCTGTGCAACTTAGGAAGACTTTGTCTTAAAAAAAAAATAAAGTAAAAAGGGCTGAGGGTTGGTGGGTGGGTATAGTTTGATGGTGGAGCTGCCCTGGGTTCAAGCACCAGTACCACACACCAAAAAAAAAAAAGAAAAAGAAAAAAAAAGAAAAGAAGATTACTCTCAAATATTAAAAATTTGCTCTCAGATATTAAAAGCTATTGTGAAGGGCTGGAGAGGTGACTCAGCCGAAGAGTGCTTGCCTGGCATACGTGAATACTTGGGTTTGATCCCCACCACGCATACACAACTAAGTAAAGACAAAAACCAGATGAAAAAAGATAATTCTTTCTCTCTAAATTAAAAAAAAAAAAAGTTTGGGGCTGGAGCGATGGCTCAGTGGTTGGAGCACTTGTCTGGCATTCACAGGGACCCAGGTTCAAACCCAGCACCACATACACAATTAAGTGTCCGAGCAACGAAAGCCTTGAAAAGCTAAACAAAATTGATTCTTTCTCTCTCTCTTGAAAAAGAAGTCATTATGAAGTTATAATCGGCAATTTTCTTTCTTCTTCTTTCTATTTCTTTCTGGAAAGATTTCTGACTTCTTGTGCAAAGTGTATGACATATAGTAGCTGATCAATTAATATTTCTAGTTAATGAACACTGGGTGAAGGTTTTTGCCTTCAGTATTTTAATCTTCTAAGTATGAGTTGAAGTAGGATTTTTTTTTTTTTTGAGAGAGAGAGACAGAGAGAATCAATTTTTATTGAGTTTTTCACATGGCTTTCATAGCTCCCTTAGTTGTGTACGTGGGTGCTGGGGTTTGAACCCGTGTACTTGCGCATGCCAGGCAAGTGCCGTAACCATCGATCCACTGTTCCAGCCCCTGAAGTAGGATCTTAACACAAATGAGTAAGAATCCCAAGGAAGCAAGAATTCTGGGCAATTATAGAAAAAGTTTCTAGTCATAATACTTCATTATAGTCTGCTGCGTCGGACACAGTGGTACACGTTCGGAATCCCAGTGGTTTGGGAGGCCAAATCAGAAGATCACAAGTTTGAGGCCAGCCTCCGCCTAGGGAGACTTAGGGTTGGGGGTTTAGCTCAGTGATAGAGCACTCCTGGGTTCAATCTCCAGTAGCTTAAATAACTAAAGTCTCTTTAGTGCTGGACAGAGCTGGTGCCTTCCACACTATCTTAGCAATGCCCTCTCTGGCCCTATAAAAGTGGCACATTACCGGAGAGGAACCTGAGCCTTCAGCAGGTGAAATAACTCGTCCCAAGTTCACATGACAAATAAAAGGGCAGAGCCAGGGCCAATGTCATGGTTTTTCCAGTGTGCCAGCCCATCACCACGTCACTGATTAACATCGGTGCGGTGTTTTTCTGTTTATAAACATGTGTCACAAGTGATCATAACACCCAGATAGGCAGGGGTTATATCTGGAAGACAGATGATGAAACCAGGTTCAAGAAAGCCCCTGAATTCTAGCCATAGCCACCACACACGGCCTGGCCCTGTGCCAAGGTGACTTATAAACCTTACCTCACCGAATTCCAAAGACAACCCGTGTCATTCTTACTTTAGTGTTGAAGAAAGTGAGATTCAGAGGACTCAGGGTACGATGATTTGCACAAGGTGGTACCAACAGCAAGTGGGAAAGTCAGCACTCAGATCCTTGTTTATTTAGCCCCAAAGAGACAAGATTTTTTTTTGAGGGGGGAGGTGGTGGTGCTGGGGATTGCACACCAGGGCTGTGTATATGCGCAAACAGTAGATAGCACTCCACCACTGAACTATTTTTTTTCTCTTCCTTCCTTCCTTCTTTCTTTCATTCTCTTTCTTTCTTCTTTCTTTCATTCTGGGGATTGAGCCCAGAGACCCTTTACCACTGAGCTACAAGGTACATCTCCAGTCTTTTCTTTAAATTTTTAAATTTTGATACAGGGTCTGGATAAGTTGCTGAGGCTGGTGGCCTCGAACATGCAATCCTCCTGCCTCAGCCTCTGGAGTCGCAGGGATCACAGGCTGTAGTTGTCGATCCTCCCATTAGAGCTAGGGAGACAGTGTTACTCTTCCTATTTTTCCAGGTGAGGACGCATGATTTATTTGACAGGGCACATTGATAGCAAGTGGTAGAGGGGGTCTTGAACCTGCCTCTCATACCTCCCCCATACCCAGTAGCCAGGTTCTGCTTGCACACCAGCCAGGCCATGTCTGCAGGTGGTGATTTCTTCCTGCTCACCAAAGACTGAGCGAGCACCTGGCACCTGGCCGGAATAACGAGGAGGGAGGCAGAGTGCCAGTCGCGAGGTCCCGCGAAATGGCCACCAGCAATCCTTCACGCTCCAGTCGCTGATTGCAGAGCCATCAGCCCCTCTTCGCCCGTCCTTGCTCTCCCAGCTCCTGCGCGTCCAAGCTGCAGGCTCCAGGGCCGAAGAGTTGCAGTCTGCACCCGGCTCACCCGGGACCTGCGGCTCCTCCGCAACCATTGGCTGTCGCGGGGGCGGGGAATTGGGTCAATTTGCATACACGTGCTCGATTGGCTCAGCGGACGGAGTGGGCGGACTCCTCCAATCTACCTGTCAGCAGGTGGGGCGCGCGGGACTCCTGGGCGGAAGGGGTTGGAGGATTCCTGGGCGGAGATCTGCAGGGGGGCTTCCTGTTCGTGGGGCGGAGGCTGGAGTCGCCAGCGCCTCCACCCTCGGTGGCTCCTCCAGTGTGACCTCATCGTAAACGTGAACCTGCTGGAGCGAGACACGAAAGTGAAGGCGGTCGCTTCCAGGGGAGGGCAAATTCCCCTGGGAAGGGCGGGCCGGGTAGGAATGGAAGGGAGACATTCACTGGCAAGCCTTTTACTAGCCAGGCGTGGTGGTGCGCACCTGTAATCTCAGCGGCTCAGGAGGCTGAGGCAGGAGGATCGCACGCTCAGTGCCAGCCCCAGCAGTTTAGCGAGGCCCTTCCTCAAAATAACAAATAAAAGGGCTGGGGATGTGGCTCAGAGGTCAAGTGCACCCGGGTTCAATCCCGGTGCCAAAACGAACAACTCTCCACCCTCTTTTATGCCCAAATTGAGAATCATAGGAGCCTGTGGAGGGGTGCGCGAGTGCAAGAGGAAACAGACCAACATGAGTAAAAATGCTGTAGGGGATTGAATCGAGGGCCTTCTAGGTTGGAACTCCTCCACTGAGCTACATCCCCAGTCCCTTTTGCTTTTTATTTGGATACAGGGTCTCACTCAGTTGCTGGGCTGATCTCAGTCCTGCACTTTTGATCCTCCTGCCTCAGTCTCCTGAGTAGCTGGGATTATAAGCGTGTCTGTGACAATTTAGCCCTCTGCAACATGCCCTAACCTCTTTCCCATCTGCACACAAACCCTGGGCCCAAAACTATAGCCCTATGGGTTGGTCTCTGTGCCCAACCCTCTCCTACTCCTGCGGTCTTGCCCTTGCCTTGCCCTTGCCTTGCCCTTGCCATCACTTACACTGTTGAAATTCCACCCAGTCTTCCAGGATCACTCAGAGGCCTTCCCGGACCCCCAGTCAGACTTGATCTCTGGGTACCCCAGGGCACTTGACAGAACATCCATCAACACAGTGCCCTTGGGCTCTACCCCTTTTTATCATTTATTCACTCAATGGTTTTTTTTTTTTCTTAAGAGAGAGAGGGAGAGAAAAAGAGAATCTATGTTCTATTTTAGTTTTTCATGTGGCTTTCGTTGCTCCAAGACTTCGTCGTGCACGTGGTGCTGGGGTTTGAACTCACATTCTTGTGCCTGCCAGGCAAGCGCCGTAACCACCGAGCCACCACTCCAGCCCTGACTCAGTGACTTTTATGAAGCACCCACTTTTTTTTCAGCTACTCTTCTCGGCACAGGAGATAGGGCAGGCAGCTGACCCAAAAGTTCCTGTCCTCCTGGAGATTACATTCTAATGGGGACAAAGAGTAAACTGAGGGAAGCTGGGGCCGGAGCTCAGTGGGAGAGCCAGCCAATGAATTTAATTCCCACAGAGGCGGATAAACCAACACGGAGCCTGATCGGTCAGGCAGCCACTGAGCACGAAGAAAGCAGAAGCAGCAGAAGGGGTCTGCTTCAGACAGCAGTGGCCGCTGTCATCCGGGTGAGGGGACTGATGAAGCCTTCAGGAGTTACACGAATGAGGCAAGGGAGGGCGTCATGCAGTGTTTGGGACAAGAGTGTTCCTGGTTGAGGGAAAGAGGAATAGTTATGTGCCCAGAAAATGGACATTGAATTAAACTGGACTGTGGCAGGGGAGAGAGGAGATGGTCTCTGGCCCAGGAGAGAGGGTGGGTGACTTCTCCTTACGTTCTCCAGGCGCAGCCAGCCTGGCCTCTACCCCGGTGATTAAGCTGTAACCAGTAGCGCACTGTTTGGAAGCCGCACCCAGCAAGCTGAACCTCTCTAGTGAGGCAGCACAGGGCTGCAGGAAGAGAACCTGACTTTGGGTTCAAGTTCTGGCTTTGGCCCTCGTCAGTGTGATCTTGGTAAGTACCTTGCCTCCCTAAGTCTTAGTAAGCACCTTGCCTCCCTAAGTCTTAGTAAGCACCTTGCCTCCCTAAGTCTTAGTAAGCACCTTGCCTCCCTAAGTCTTAGTAAGCACCTTGCCTCCCTAAGTCTTAGTAAGCACCTTGCCTCCCTAAGTCTTAGTAAGCACCTTGCCTCCCTAAGTCTT
>PVKS010020239.1:0-18739 GCA_004027875.1 Aplodontia rufa | reverse complement strand
TAGAGTAATAACAACACAAACCTTTCTAGACTATTGTGTCGACTGAGATATTAAGACCTCCTTTTTTCAAGACAGGTTCCAACCCTAGCATCACATATGCAACTAAGTGTCAGAGCAATGAAAACCACATGAAAAACTAAATAAAACTGATTCTCTCTCTCTCTCACTGTCCCTCTCTCTAAAACACAAAATAAAACAAAAAGAAAAAATCTTCTTTTTTTTTTTTGGTATTGAGGAGCAGCACCAAGCCCAGGGGTGCTCTACCACTGAGCAACATCTTCACTGATTTTCATTTAATTTGGGAACAGTCTTGCTTGGTTGGTGATGCTGGTCTCGGACTTGCCAATCCTCCTGCCTCAGGTTCCCAAGTCACAGAGCTGGGATTACAGGCCTGTGTCACAGCACCCAGCACTTGAACTTCTGAACGGTGAACAAGACGCTGTGCTCCTCTTTATACGAACCTTATCTCACTCCCCAAAGCAACAGAGTTGTTGTTTATAGAGTTTCAGTTGTTTACCAAAAGCTGTAGTCAATGGAATTTCATTAGCATGCCGTGAAGTCAATGTCTTCACCAACAAACACTTTAAAAAAATTAAACTGGTTGGGTCTGGTGGTACCTGCTTATAATCCCAGCCATTTGGGAGGCAGAGGCAGGAGGATGGCAAATTAGAGTCCAGCCTCCACAGCTTAGCTAGACCCTGTCTCAAAATCAAAAATTAAAAAGGGCTGAGGGTGGGGCTGGAGCGGTGGCTCAGTGGTTTTGGTGGTTGCCTTGCACGCGTGGGGACACGGGTTCTTACCAGAGTACCACGTACACAATGAAGTGTCTGAGCAACAAAGGCCAAATGAAAAACTAAATAAAATTGATTCTCTTTCGCTCTCACCTTCTCACAGTCCCTCTCTCTTAAAAAAAAAAAAAAGGTGAGAGTGTAGCTCAGTGATAGGGTACTTGCTGAGCCTATGTGAGGCCCTGGGTTTGATCCCCAGTGCTGCAAAAGAAAAGAAAAAAAAAAGGGGGGTATTTTGGGGAAATTTGTTTCATGTGTTTTTTTTTTTCTTTTTGTAAAATATATTTCTTGCCATAATTTGAGGGTAAAATATAAAAACTCAGGGCCTGGATAGATGGCTCAGGGAAAGAGCAGTTGGCTTGCATGTGGGAGGAACCTGGGTTTGATCCCCAGCACCACATATACAATTAAGCAGAGGAAAAACAGAAACCAGATGAAAAAAATCAACTCTTTTAAAAAAAAATCTACAACTATGATGCAAGAATAAAAAAGTGGGGAAAATAAAATAAAATAACAAGCATGAAAAATAAACAACAACAAACCTCAAAAAATTCTGTGTTGAAAAAAGACATCTGTTTTGGACACCACCGTGGGTCCGGTGTGCTGCGGGCTGCACTGAGCTTGCGGTGGGAATAAATCAGTTAGCGCACATGGCGTTCCTTGTGTCCCTGGGACCTCCAGTGCTCACGATGAGCTGATGTCGTCAACAAGGAGCATAGCTCAGTAGTTCTTATTACTATGACTTCTATTATCATTATTGATAGAAAGTCATGGTCTTACAAAATCATTCCCAGCACTGATTCCTCCGCTACCTGGTGTCAGCTGTCAGGCCAGATTCTGACCAAACATTCCCATCTCCAGGCCAAAAAGCTGTAGAGAAATTGCTGGGAAGATGGGCCCAGGAGCCAGAGGACCCCGGTTCAAAGCCTGGCTCTGCTACTTAATAGCTGTGTGACCTTGGGCAAGTCAGGAAACGTCTCTGTTTCCATGACCTCATCCATAACACAGAGAATCTAAGGCAACCTACTTTGTAGGACTGTTGTGAGGACCATAGGAGAGAATGCAGTTATCCCTAGGTATCTGTGGGGAATTGGCTCCAGGACCCCCTCAGATAATAAAATGCTCATGTCCCTTAATTAGCATAGTCTGCATATAACGTACACACATCCTCCCATATTCTTCAGATCACCTCTTGTTATAAGTAATCCCCAAGACAGTGTTGTTACACAGCATCATTTAGGGGACAATAAGTCAAAAGTCTACACATGTTTCAGCACAGATACAAATTTTTTTTTTAAACAGAGAGGGACAGAGAGACAGAATCAATTTTTTATTTAGTTTTTCATGTGTCTTTCATTGCTCCGATACTTCATTGTGTTCATGGTGCTGGGGTTCGAACCTGGGTACTCAAACGCTGAGCCACCGCTCCAGCCCCATTTTTATATATTTTTATATATGTGCGTGCATACACACACACACACACACACACAAACACACGTTGGAACTAGAGATTGCAGATTTTTTTTTAAAGAGAGAAGGACAGTGAGAGAGACTGAGACAGAGAGAATCACTTTTTATTGAGTTTTTCACGTGGCTTTCGTTGCTCTGACATTTAATTGTGTACGTGGCTGCTGGGATTTGAACTCGTGTACTTGCACGTGCTGGGCAAGCGCCATAACCACCGAGCCACTGCTCCAGCCCAATTGCAGATATTTTTAAATTAAAAAATTGTATTAGAAGCATTCAGAATATCAAATAGCAATTGGCGAGTGGTACTCAGTTAACAGAACAACAATTATTTCGTAGAAGCTGCATCAGAGACAACTGAAGATGAAAAAATTCCCGTCTCCCCATACGTAACTGATTTGCGCTGAGGACTGCAGGTATTTTTCTTCCTCGCTTGGTTGGAGAACCAGAGGATGTGGGGAGCGACTGCGTGTGGAAAGGTTCTCAGACAGGGCCTGGGTGTGCTTCCGACTCTGTAAGCGTCAGCTGCTGTTGTTCTTCTGCAGCCTTGGGAAGCATGGGTGGAGGGACAGCAGGCAGGGGTGGAAGCGCAGCCCCTGGAGGCCGCTTCAGCCTGGACTTGGCACGGACGCGCTCTTGGCCGCTGTGTCGTCTTTTAACAGGTAAAGAAACGGAGGCTTAGGGGCTCAAGGGATCAGCTCATGATCGCTGTGTAAAGTGGCGGAGTTGGGCCCCCAGTTCCTGAACCCCTCCTGCAGCTTGACACCTCTGGCCCTGTTCACAAGGAGCAAGAAACCCTGCACCTCTTGCCTCACTCGAGGGCACCTCCCTGTCTTGCCCAATAGTGCTGAATGGTTTTGTCTCTGCGTCCGTTGGTTGGGTGACTCCGAGGTAGAGGAGCTGCTCTTGGGCAAGAGCTGAGCTTCCTCGGCCTCTCTTCTCTGTGGGCCTTTGCCCTCCCTCTAGAACCCACATGGCTTAGAGCCTCCCCTATCTCCAGAATCTTGCGAGTCACTCTGCCCATCAGCCCAGATAACTGTGTCCACACGGGTCTTCCGAGTGTGCACGGTGCTTTCCACACATTGAACCGCACGAGCTGATACAAACGATCTTGTTAGAGGAAGCAGATCAAGTTTTCTCCCCGCCCTTTCTAGTACTAGGGGTTGAATCCAGGGTGTTCTATGACTGAGCAATATCCCCATCCCTTTTTATTTTGATTTTGAGACAGATTCTCACCAAGTTGTGCAGGCTGGCCTCAAATTTGCGATCCTCTTGCCTCAGTCTCCCAGGTCGCTGGTATTACAAGCATGTGCCACCACACCTGGCCACATCATTGTCTTCTGATAGGTACAGGAACACTGAGGGGCTGGAGCGGTGGCTCAGCGGTTACGGTGTGCAAGTACACGAGTTCAAACCCCAGCACCACGTTTGCAACGAAGTTGCAGCAACAAAAGCCACATGAAAAACTAAATAAAATTTATTCTCTCCCTTCCCGTCTCTCTCTCTCTCTCACACACTGTCCCTCTCTCTTAAAAAAAAAAAAAAAATGGAAAAAGAAACACTGAGGCCCAGAGAGGTCAGGGGATTAGCTTAAGATCACACAGTGAAATAGAAGTGGCAGAGTTGGGACCCTAGTCCAGCCTTCCTTCTACCTAATGATAAAACACTATGACATCTCTGTGTGTGGCATCTATTGTGTGCAGTCATTGTGTCCCGTTTTTCCTTTAAAGAGAGAGAGGGGCAGTGTGAGAGAGAGAGAAAGAATCAGTTTTAGTTTTTCACGCGGCTTTCGTTGCTCCGACACTTTGTTGTGTACCTGGTGCTGGGGTTTGAACCTGTGTCCTCGTGTGTGCCAGGCAAGCGCTGTAGCTGCGGAGCCACCGCTCCAGCCCCAGTTGCTCTCTTGCTGATGTGATTTTATTCAGTGTTCACCCAGCTAATAAGCAGTAGAGCTGAGATTCAAGCTCAGACCCTCAGGTGCCACTTCTGAGGTTCGTATTTTTACGTCCCAGTTGCTCTGCGCTGGGGTCAAGTTCCATTTGCTCCAATTTGCTCTAATCCCATAATGTCACCCTGTCTCCATCGCCACCCAGCTGGGCCTGGTTGCTGAGGTGGCCTTGGATGTCAGTGTCCCCAGGCTTCGTGCCACCTGACCTGACCCAAGCAAGGAATAACAGCCCTTGACCCCGAAGTCCTTTGCAGGCAGAATGGGAGGTCAAGCGGTCAGACGCTTCCTTGAGGGGAAGAGCGTCTGCGGAGCGCCGCTCAGTGGAGTCACCGTGCCTGGCTGGCTTCGGGTGCCGTGCAGGTCCTGCGTGCGGGTGGGAGGCGGGGGCCAGTGGCTTCTCACCCTCAAATGCCCGTTGCTGTGGAACTGGAGAAGGCAAAGTTCACTCCACTTTTATTTGTTTTGGTTTATTTTTATAGCAGCTTTATTGAGATATAATTCATGTACCATAAAATTTACCCTTTTAAAATGTACAGTCCCGGGGCTGGGGCGGTGGCTCAGTGGTTAAGGTGCTTGCCTGGCATGCGTGAGGACCCGGGTTTGAACCCCAGCACCACGCGCAGAATGAAGTGCCGGAGCAACGAAAGCCACATGAAAACTAAAATTGATTCTCTCTTTCTCTCTCTCATTGTCCCTCTCTCTCTAAAAATAAAATAAAATAAAAAAATAAACAGGTACAATCCTGTGGTTTTCAGTAGATCCACAGACTTGCTCAACCATCCCGACATCTAATTCCAGAACATTCTCATTGGTCAATAAAAGCAGCATCGCTGCTATTGGCAGTCAGACCCATCGGAGAAGTCATGCCCTAGGAGCCTCCGTGGCCGACTCCTTCCCCTCAGCACCACATGTCAAGGTGGATCCATGTGGCGGCCTCTAGCACGGCCCCCTTTTTATTGTGAGATGCTGTTCCATTGTGTGCAGGAGCTGCTGTGAAGGGGTTGTTTTCACCCTTCAGTCACTATACATAACGCGGCCGCAAACACTCATGTTGTATACAAATTTGTGTGTGACATGTGCTTCCCCTCTTAAGAAGTTCTAGGTGGCTCCCAGTGACTTGGGAGGCTGAGGCAGGAGGATCGCAAGTTCAAAGCCAGCCTTAGCAACTGAGGCCAGGCCTTAAGTAATTTAGCAAGACCCTTTCTCAAAATAAAAAAATAAAAAGTGCTGTATATGTATCTCAGTAGTTAAGGGTTTAATCCCTGCAACCAAAAAAAAAAAAGAAAAAAAAGTTCTAGATCAGCTGGGCACAGTGGCACACGCCTGTAATCTCAGTGGCTCAGGAGGCTAAGTTAGGAGGATTACAAGATCCAGGCCAGCCTCAGTAACTTTGTGAGGCTCTGAGTAGTTTAGCAAGAACCTGTCTCAAAATGAAAAAATAAAAAGGGCTGGGGATGTGTCTCAAGGTTAAGCATCCCTGGGTTCTCTTCCTGGTACCAAAAAAAAAAAAAGTTCTAGGTCATGTGGTATGTCAGTCTGTTTTCTGCTGCTATGACAGAATATCACAGGCAGGGTGGTTTATAAAGAAAATAATTTTTTTTCTCACAGTTTTGCAAACTGGGAAGTTCAATATCAAGGTGCTGGCATCTGGTGACAGCCTTGGTGTGTCATCTGGTGGAGGAGGGCATCACATAGCAAGAGAGCAAGAGACAGCTGAGGAAGCCAAACTCCCTTTTAGAACAACCCACTCTCCAGATAATGAACCTGCCAGAGACAATGGCCTTAATCCACTCTGAGGGTGGAGATCTCAGCATCCCCTATTTCTTCAAAGTCTCACCTCTGATACCACCGTGGAAATAAAATTTCAACTTGAGTTTGGAGGGGACAGGGGACATGGTAAACAGTTAACCACGTAGGGGAAGTGCCACACAGTTTTCCAACGTGACCGCCCTCTTTTACAAACCTGCTAGTGACATGAAGCTTTCCAATGCTGGTAGCTGAACCCAGGGCCTTGTAACACAGAGCTACAGCCTCAGCCTGGTTTTCTTTCTTGAGACCTGAACTGGAATCTAATAATGAGATCACAGGACAGTAGAGCCTGGGAAGCGCTGGCTGACCTTGTCCGGTGTGTGTGTGTGTGTGTGTGTGTGTGTGTGTGTGTGAGATCCACTTCCCAAGGCCTGATTCTAAATCTGACACTTGCTGCTCACAGGGACACTGGTGGCCCTTATAGGTGGAGCGCAGCATACTGGGGGCAGACAGACCTGGATCAGAATCCCAGCTCTCTCCTTCTGTCTATGAGACCCTGTGCTTGCAAACCTCACCTTTCCGAGGATGGTCGGGACCTTCATGCCCACAGCTTGCAGGTTTGGAAGAACAGACACAGAAACAGACGATCGAGCATGTGACAGGTGTGTTTCTGGGTCTCTGCGGTCGGTCGCAGAGGAAGGGTGGGGGAAGATGGGTCAAGCAGCAGGAAGTGGTGATGGGAACGGCCGGATGGTGCCTGGGCAGGTGGGAGAGGCCCCTCCCTCCCTGGTGTGGGGTTCTGCTCCCCTCCCCTCATCACTCCAGGACCCAGACAGGCTCCTTGTCTCCTCTCATCTGTTGAGGCTGGATGGGGAGGCCTTTGGCTTACAAATCCAGATCAGATAAAGGCTTGACACCCTCCTGAGCGCATACCACACCTCTGTGTATTCAGGGTCACCTGGCAGGATGTGTGTCCATCGCTAAGAGTGAGTTGGGGAGGAGAAGAACACACACTGGACTGGGGAGGGAGGCAGAATGGTGCCGGGAAGAGGGTCTCAAGTTATTCTGCCATTTAATACCTTGTGACCTCTGGCAAGTCCCAAGGGCTCATTCTGGCCTCAGTTACTCATCTGCAGAATGGGGATATGCATAGTTCTGAGCAAACGGTGACACTGAGGCAACATGAGAACAGCGTCACGAAATTTGAAGGCTGCACTCCCTCATGAAGGCCAGTTGCCCTGTTCTACAGTGAAACCTCATTCAGCAACAGAATCACGTAAAATACGGATACACGCTCCGGCGTGGACGCAAGTGAAAGAGATCAGACAGGAAAGGCCACATGGAATACCTAGAATAGGGGACTCTGTAGAGAAAGAACGTGACTGCGGTTATCTAGGGCTGCAGGGCTGGGGCGGGCTGAGGAATGGGGCAGGGACCGCTAGTGGATAGGGGCTGTCTTTGGGGGTGATGGAAAAATTCTGGACTAGCTGAGCATGGTGGTGCATTCCTGTAATCCCAGCTACTCAGGAGGCTGAGCCAGGAGGCTCACAAGTTCAAGGCCGGCCTGGGTAACTTAGTGAGACCCCCAACTCAGAATACATTAAAAAAGGACTGGGAATGTAGCTCCGTGGTGGAGTGCTGGTGGGTTCAATCCCCAGAATCTCTCCTTCTCTCTCTCTCTCATACACACAAAGAAGATAAAAAGAAAGAAACTTCTGGAATTAGCAGCAGTGACTGTAGAATTCTGAATATACTAAAAGTCACTGAATTGTATGTTTTGGTTTTTTTTTCTTGTTTATTTATCTACTTGTTTATCTATTTATTAGTACTGGGGATTGAACGCAGGGGTGCTCTACCACTGACCCCTCCCAGTCTTTTTGGTGCCAGGGATTGAACCAGGGTCACTTAACCACTGAGCCACATCCCCCAGCCTGTTGTTTTACTTTTCATTTTGAAACAGGGTCTCACTAATTGTTCAGGGCCCTGCAAGTTGCTGAGGCTGGCTTTGAACTTGGGATCCTCCTGCCTCAGCCTCCCAAGTCACTGGGATTACAGGCGTGCACTACCAATCTGGCTTTCCCAGCCCTTTTTATTTTTGAGACAGTTCTCACAAGTTGTTGAGGCTGGCCTCAAACTGAGGATCCTCCTAATCAGCCTCCCAAGTAGCTGGGATTTCTGACGTGTACCCGGTGGGCGCCACCCAGCTGAATCATACACTTCAAGTGGGTGAAATGTGTGGCGTGTGAATTGTATCTCAGTAAGTTTGCTTAACACAGAAGCTTGGTTACTGACTTGTTTCCCAGGACTGCGTGGAATGAATAGGGGTGTTTAATGAACATCGAACATTGGTGTGGGACTTTCACATGTTTTTCTTTTAATTTTTATTAGCTAATTTGTTTCCTCGCTCATTTCACAAACCGTTTTCAAGGGTGTCACAAGTGCTATGTCCCAGGAAGCCTGGGGCCTCCTTGTTTGGGACAGACAAGCCGGTGCTGTGACTACAGGGAGGCCAGGGTGCCGTAGGAGCACAGGGGAGGACACCGTGCCAGGCTGGAGGACCCAGGGAGACCCCTGGGAGGAGTTTTCATCCCCAAGGACTCAAGAGGCAACGGCATGGAAACCAGCTGCCCTAGACAATGTCCTGTATCAGGCTGAGGACTCTCACGGGGACAGAGGAGGTGTGGTGTGGGTGACGGAGGGCACAGAGCTGGCACCAAGGATCATTTGCTGAATAAGTAATGAATATAGAAGCACAAGCGCTCCGGACGCGCTGCCGGAGACACCGCTTTATTTATTTATTTATTCTGCAGTGCTGGGGACTGGATCCAGGGTGCTGTACTACTGACCTGCATCCCCAGTCCTTTTTTGGGGGAGATAAGGGGACAGGGTCTCACTAAGTTGAGTCTGGCCTCAAACTTGTGATCCTCCTGCAACAGCCTCCCGAGTTGCTGGACTATAGGTGTGTGCTACCACACCTAGCTGTAAGGCACTGCTTTAAACGCTCCCTAGAGATTCTAGAGTTTGGAGGGTGTTTTTATTTTATATTTTATTTTATTATTTATTTTATTTTATCCTAAGGATCAAGCCTGGGGCCAAGCACTACACCACTGAGCCGCACTGCAGCTCTCTAGAGACTCTAATGTCTGATAGAGTGGCAACCCCTCAGCAAGACCTCAGCCCACTGGATGAAGCCCAGGGGTTTTCACACTTTAGCAAAAAAACGCAGAGGGCCTGGGGCCTTGCCAGCTTCTCGTCTCAGTGGGGATGGGCCCTGAAAGGGCTTTATCTTTTTTTTTTTAAAGAAAGGGGAGGGAGAGAGAGAGAAAGAAAGAAACAACTTCTATTTAGTTTTTCATGTGACTTTCATTCCTCGGACACTTCGTTGTGTACATGGTGCTGGGGTTAGAACTGGCCTACTCGTGGATGTCAGGCCAGTGCCATAACCGCCATAACCGCTGAGCCACCGCTCCAGCCCTTATATCTTTCTCTTCTTTTTTTTTTCCTCCTCCTCCTCCTCCTCCTCCTCCTCCTCCTCCTCCTTCTCCTCCTCCTCCTCCTCCTCCTTTTGGAATGGGGATTTCTTCTTTTAGTACAGGGCTGCTCTACCACCCTGCTTCATCCCCAGCCCTTTTTATTTTTTTTTACTTTGAGACAGCGTCTCACCAAGTTGCTGAGGCTGGCCTCGAACTTGGGATCCTCCTGCCTCAGCCTCTAAGTCACTGGGATTACAGGCCTGCGCCACCTCACCTGGCTTTTCTCCTTCGCCTTCCCCTCCTCCGCCTCTGCCTGCTCCCCGCTTACTTCTAAGGTGGTGGGGACGGGTCACTCTCGCTGAGCTCTGCCCCACTCTGAGACCCTCCATTCCTAACAAGGCTCGGGGTGAGGCCACTGATCCCAGGACTGCTCTCTGCCGCTCTGACCCCTGCGGCCTTCTTGACACTCCCACGGTCGCGCACAGGTCATCTTCTCCCTCTGGACCTTGCACCAGGGTCTGGACGATTCAAGGCCTCAGGCAACTCTTGGGGAGCTGATAAAAGAGACTGGACGGGAGGCTGCGCGCTCCTCACCATCCTGGCGGAGGCTGCTGTGCGTCTGGGTGGGAGGGGAGCCGGGCCCAGCTGCGCTGCAGGGAGCGCGGAGGACCCGGGCGAGGAGGTGGAGCCCAGGCTGTGCCGCAGAGCGGGAGCCAGGTGTGCGGACGGGTTCGACCAGAACCAGGACCGGACGGTGGGGCTCGGCTTAGCTGCTCTGCGGGATGGGAGAAGAATGCGGCCAAACAATAGGGAAACTCGCCAAGAATCCTGGACTTGGGTAACAGAGCTGCGGGTGATTCAGATGTTTTCCTTTATGCTGATTTCCTAACTTAGCAAAAAAACGGAGGCTGGGAGCGCAGCAGCTCAGAGCAGAGCGGTTGCCCGGCTTGCACCGGCAGCCCTGGGCTCAGCTCATAGCACTGGGAAAAAAAACAATTATCTGTATTTTGGTTTGCAGTGTATGTTTTCATATTTAAACTTGATTTACTTAAATGGAACCCATTCACGTGAGTCTAAGTGGATTGTTTTCGCTCGTTTCTTTCTGGTAATTTGTACCAGGGATTGAATCCAGGGGCTCTTAACCACCGAGCCACATCCACGGTCCTTTTTATTTTTTATTTTGGGACAGGGTCTCGCTAAGTTGCTTAGGGCCTCACTAAGTTGCTGAGGCTGGCCTTGAACTTGCAATCCTCCTGCCTCAGCCTCCTGAGTCACTGGGATTATAGGCATGTGCCACCAAGCCTGGCTACTCATGTCTTTTTTTTTTTTTTTTTTTTTTTTTAAGGGAGAGGGACGGTGAGAGAGAGAGAATTGATTTTATTTAGTTTTTCATGTGGCTTTTGTTGCTCTGACACTTTGTTGTGTACGTGGTGCTGGGGTTGGAACTCGTGTCCTCATGCTTGCCAGGCAAGCACCACAACTGCTGAGCACCGCTCCAGCCCCTACTCATGTCTTTATGTCTAGTCCAGGATGTATTATTTCAATATTAAAAAAAATTACATGGGCTGGAAAAAAAATGATCAAAGGCCCCAAGTTACAAGAAAAAACACACACAAAAAAACCAGACAAATTGAACTTTGTGTAAATTTAAAAAAGTTCTGTGTATTTGAAGACATTATCAAGAGCCAGGGACAGTGGTGCACACCTGTAATCCCACAGACATGGGAGGCTGAGGCAAGAAGATCACAAGTTCAAGGCCATTCTTGGAAACTGTCTCAAAATAAAAACTGAAAAGGACTAGGGATGTAACTCAGTGGTTACTCCCTCACTGAGTTCAATCCCCAGTGCTAAAATATAAAAGAAAGGTCTGGAGCGCGGCTCAGCGGTTACGACGCTTGCCTTGCATGCGCGAGTACGCGGGTTCAAACCCCAGCACCACGTACACAAAGAAGTGTCTGCGCAACGAAAGTCCATGAAAAACTAAATAAAATTGATTCTCTCTCTCTCTCTCTCTCACTGTCCCGTCTCTCCAAAAATAAAAAATAAAAATAAAAATACAGGGGTTGGGGATTTAGCTCAGGGGCAGAGCCCTTGCCTAGCACCTGCAAGTTCAGTCCTCAGCCCTGAAAAACAAAATACAAAAGAAAGAAAAAGATTTTATCAACAGAACTAAAAGAGAATTCGTAGAGTGGGAAACATATTTGCAAATCATAAAAATGATCTGATGGGGTAAATATGCAGAATATATATATATATATAAAATAAATAAAGAACTCCTACAACTCAACATCCCCAAAGCAAACAAAACCCCTGAAGCACCTGATTCAGAAATGGGCAAGGACTTGAATAAACATTTCTCCAAAGAAGAGGCACAGGTGCACTGACACACGAAGAGATCCTGAATCGCTAGGGACTTCAAGACCACCATGCCACACCCACTGGGTGGTTTACCATAAAAACCAGAAAATAACAAGCGTGGGGTCCGCAGCAGCGGCTCAGCGCTGGAGCCCTTGTCTGGCGTGCCTGAAGACGTGGGTTCAAACCTCAGCAGCGCACGCACAGCGAAGTGTCCGAGCGGCGAAAACCAGATGAAAAACTAAATAAAATTGATTCTCTCTTTTCCTCTCTCTCTCACTATCTCTCTCTCTTAAAGAAAAAGCAATGACAAGTGTCAGTGAGGATGTGGGATGGGCGCCACCGCTGGGGGAAACAGCACGGTCATTCCTTCACAGACTAAAAGTAGGAATGCTGGGGACACAGCAGTTCCACTTCTGGGGATGTAACTCAAAGAATTCAAAGCAGGGTTTTCTTTAAAATTAATTTTTATTTTTTGACATTGGGGGTTGAACCCAGGGATGCTTAACCAGTTACCCACACACCCCAGACCTTTTTATTTATTTATTTTATTTCATTTATTTTTTATTTTTATTTATTTATTTATTTTAAAAAGAGAGGGACAGTGAGAGAGAGAGAGAGAATCAATTTTATTTAGCTTTTCATGTGGCTTTCATTGGTCGGACACTTCATTGTGTACGTGGTGCTGGGGTTTGAACCTGTGTACTTGTGCATGCCAGGCAAGCACTGTAACTGCTGAGCCACCACTCCAGCCCATATTTATTTTATTTTTGAGACAGGGTCTTGCTAAGTTCCTTAGGACCTCCTTAAGTTGCTGAGGCTGGCCTTGAACTTGTGATCCTCCAGCCTCAACCTCCCATGATGCTGGGATCACAGGTGTGCGTCACCGTGCCCACTCTTAAAGCAAGGTTTTAGAGATATTTGTATGCTGGTAGCAGCATTATTCCCAATAGCTAAAACCCACAGAGCTGGAGCGGTGGCTCAGCGGTTATGACGCTTGCCTAGCATGTGCAAGTACGCGAGTTCGAACCCCAGCACCACGTACACAACGAAGTGTTGGAGCAACGAAAGTCCATGAAAAACTAAATAAAATTGATTCTCTCTTTCTCTCTCTCACTGTCCCTCTTTCTAAAAAAAAAAAAAAAAAAACCAAATAACAGCCCAAGTGTCCACTAACGGGCAAATGCATAAGCAAAATGTGGTATTCAGCTACAAGGGAACTCCATTCAGGCTTGTAAAGAAGGGGCTTTTTTTTTTTTTTAGAAAAAGGGGACAGTGAGAGAAAGAGAGAAAAGAAGCAACTTTTATTTCGTTTTTCATGTGACTTCCATTCCTTGGACACTTTGCTGTGTATGTGGTGCTGGGGTTCAAACTTGCGTACTTGCGCATGCCAGGCAGGCGCCGCAACCACCAAGCCACCGCTCCAGCCCCCCTTCCCCTCTCTTAAAAAAAAAAAATAAAAGAACCGCAACAGTGGCTCAGCAGTTACTGTGCATGCGCGAGGACGTGTGTTTGAACCCCAGCACCATGTACATAATGAAGTGTCGGAGCAACAAAAGCCACGTGAAAAACCAAATAAAATTGATTCTCTCTTTCTCTCTCTCTCATTGTCCCTCTCTCTTTAAAAAAAAAAAAAGATACTGTAGAACAGGATGAGTCTGGATTGGAAGATGTGGGTTTGGGGTCACCCACCGGATGGAATAGTTACAGGTGGAAGAGGGATTAGGGGATCAGAAAAGAGGGCAGAGACAGAGAGCTGAGAACTGTGGCCAGTGAAGTGAGTCCCACCATCCGGCCTGAACGCCAGCTCCCTCAATGAACAGCCCTGTGACCCTGGCTGGTGGTTTCACTCCTCTGAGCCTGAGCTTCTTAATCTGTGAAAGGGTAATACTATTTCTGTTTAATCCCTCCTCCTATCATTGTGAAATAACAATTAAAGCCCTTAACACGGTGTCTGCCCCCTGGTGAAACAATAAATGTGAGCCTCTTGCAGAGATGTATGAAAAATATTTGCCAGTTGGTTGGCACACACCTATAATTCCAGAGACTCGAGGCTGAGGTCTGAGGATCCAAAGTTTGAGGCCAGCCTCAGCAATTTAGCGAGGCCCTAAGCAACTTAGGGAGACCCTGTCTGAAAATAAAAGATGAAAAGGGCTTGGAATGTGGCTCAGTGCTAAAATGCTCCTGGGTTTAATCCGGGCAGAAAAAAAAAATTCACAACAGGAATAGCCCTGGTACTGGCCAATCAGAAGAAACTAAAGTAGCTGGATCGCACCTTCCAGCTGAAGGTCCACCCTGGCCACGGGGTAGGGAGCAATCAGCAACAAGGAAGGAGACTGGTCCCTCTGGGAGTTTCTAGTAAGGCTGTTGGGTTGGGGGTGGATCAGTGTCAAATGCCCTCTAGGGAGGCCAGGCCCAGTTGAGGCAGCTTGCTGGCCTCCAAGGAGCAGATTAAGGAGGACCAGGGCAGAGGGCAAGTGCATGTGAGGGCCTGTGTGCAGGGGTCTCTGAGGGAATGAGAGGACGGGGAGAGCCAGTGCAGCTGGGGCTGGCAACTCAGAAAGTTCCAGTGTGCGTGGAAGGCTGGGAAATCTGATGATTGGCAGGCAGAAGAGATGTTGAAGAGACCGATGATTGGCAGGACTACAAAACCACCTCTAGGGGTTGGGGCTTTAGCTCAGTGGCAGAGCGCTTGCCTAGCATGTGCAAGGCCCCGAGTTCAGTCCTTAGCCCTAAACACACACACACACACACACACACACACACACACACAAATCCATCTCTATTGCAGGATCCACATTTCTTTCTTTATGTTCGTTGTGACTTTTTTTTTTTTTGTAATTTACAGATGCATTGGAAATTGCAAGAGTGGTACCTGTGTAGCCCTTAGCCGGTTTCACCATTTACATGTTGCTACAATTTTGTTTTTTTTTTTTTTTTTTTCAAAGAGAGAGGGACAGTGAGAGAGACAGAGAAAGAGAGAAACAGCTTTATTTAGTTTTTCACATGGCTTTAGTTGCTCCAACACTTAGGTGTGTATGTGGTGCTGGGGTTTGAACCCGGGTCCTCGTGCTTGCCAGGCAAGCACCGAAACCGCTGAGCCACCGCTCCACCCCTACAATTTTGTTTTATCAATTTCCTTTTTATTGACGTGTAATTCACAGTCAGTAGAGCATTCGGATCCTGAGTGAGTAATTCAAAGGATTTTACATAGGTACAAACCCAGTGTAACCACCAACCGGACTGATAGAGCAGGGCCCCTTGCTTCAGAGGGAAGCTGTTCCCTGACTTCTGTCACTGGGGGTGGATTGTGCTTGTTCTGCAAGTTCAGATAGATCGGATCACGCACTCTCTACCTCTTTGAGTCTAACCTTTCACCCAACAATATGTCTGTGAGATTTATCTTTTTTTTTTTCAGGGCTGAGGACCGAACTCAGGGCCTTGTGCGTGCTAGGCAAGCCTCTGCTGCTGAGCTAAATCCCCAACCCCAAGATTTATCCTTTTAAAGAAATGCTGAGATAAGTCAGATGCTATAAAGTTCCCCTTTTGAAGTGTGCAATTTGTGTTCATTTGTTGGTGTATCCACAGCCTCCTGCAACTGTCCCTGCTAATTTCAGAACATTTTCACTGACTCAAAAATAAACCCCACATCTACTTTTTTTGCAGTCCTGGGGGCTGGAGCCTGGGGCCCCATGCTGACCCATGAACTCTTTCCTTGCCATAAACCTTATACTCGGTAACTTCCCACTGTCCGCTTTCCCCAACCCCTGGCAACCATGAATCCGCCTTCTGTCTCTCTAGATTTGCCTATTCTGGATATTCAATAGATGTGGAACCACATACGATACACAATGTCATCTTTTGTGACTTCCTTTTCTTCACTTAGCATAGTTTTTAGAGTCATCTATGTTTAACAGGAATGAGAAGCTCATCCTTTTTTATTGCTGGATACTATTCCACTGTAGGCATACGTCACATTTTTTAAAATTTTGTTTGTCCACTTATCAGTTCAGTTTTTGGGCATTTGGGCTATTCTTGCTTTTTTTTTTTTAAAGAAGCAATTTTTATTTAGTTTTTCATTCCTCGGACACTTTGTTGTGTACATGGTGCTGGGGTTTAGAACTTGCGTACTCACGCATGCCAGACAGGCACTGTAACTGCTGAGCCACCGCTCCAGCCCCCCCTTTTTTCTTTTCTTTTCTTTTTCTTTAAAGAGAGAGAGAGAGGGAGATAGAATCAGTTTTATTTAGTTTTTCATCTGGTTTTCATTGCCCCAACACTTAATTGTGTATGTGGTGCTGGGGTTTGAACCCGGGTCCTCACACATGCCAGGCAAGTGCCATAATCACTGAGCCACCGCTCCAGCCCCTCCCCCCTTTTTTTCTAACAGGTAATTCTAACTTGCCCTTTTAAAGTCTGTGTAGTAGTCCATTGTATGAATATACCCATTTATCCACTTTGCTGTCGATAGATTTTTCTCCTAATTTTTTTTCCGTTTTAAACTGCTATGAATTTTTTTTTTATGCTATCAAGGATTGAACCCAGAAGTGCTTAACCACTGAGCAACATCCTTGCCCTTTTATTTTATTTAGGACAGGGTCTCATTAAGGTCTCAATAAGTTGCTAAGTTATTGAGGCTGGCCTTGAACTTGCAATCTTCCTGACTCGGCCTCTGGAGACACTGGGATTACAGGCATGCAGCGCCACGCTCGGCTCTGTGAATATTTTCATACGCTGTTAGGTGGATCTGAATACTCTTTTCTGCTGGGTATATGCTTACGAGTAGATTGCTGGCTCTTGGGGTACACACGCATATTAAACTATAATAGAAACAGACAGCACTTTCCCAAGTTGGTTGTAGAAACTCCCACTCCCACAAGCAATCTATAAGGGCTCCAGTGCTCCCTGTCCATGCTCACACTTGGTATTTTAATTTTAGCCAGCCATCTGGGGAATACTGCTATACCAAAGCGGCTTTCCTTTGCATTCTGTGATAACTAATGATACGAGCACTTTTTCATATTTTCATGTGCTTACAGGTCAATTGGTCATTTCCTTTACATAGCACACCTTCAAATCTTTTGCCGACTTAAAAATTGGATCATCTATCTTTTTGTGTGTGTGTGGTGTCAGGATCTAAACCAGGGCCTTTCAGATGCTAGGCAAGGGCGCTCTCCCGAGTCATTGCTCTAACCCCTGCTGACTCTTTCTGACCATCGATGCTCTTTTTCCTTTTTCCCCACATTTTTTGTTTTTGGCGCATTATAGTTGTACATACCGATGAGATTTGTTATCACACGTTCTTTCATGCACACAATGCACAATGAAACAACACAATTTGGCCAATATCGCTCGCCAGCAACATGGATGTTCTTGGATAAATTCAGGGTACATATCCTTCATTAGACATACGCTGTGGTCTTTTTTTCTCCCAGGCTGTGGTCTGATTTTTTCACTCTTTTAAATGTATCTTTTGGGAAGCAAATGTTCTTAATTTTAATGAACTTCAATTTAATAATCTTTTGTACTGTTTCTTTTTGTTTTGTTTTTTGGTATCAGGGATTGAACCCTGGGGTGCTTAACCACTGAGCTACATCCCCAGCCCTTTTTATATTTTACTTTGAAACAGGGTTTTGTTAAGTTGCTGAGGCTGGCTTTGAGCTTGTGATCTTCCTGTCTCAGCCTCCCGAATTGCTGAGATTATAGGCCTGTGCCACCGTGCCCAGCTTGTGCATTTTTATTTCTTTCTTTTTTCTTTTATATATATATATATATAGCCAATTTTATTTATTTATTTTTATTTATTTTTTCATCTGTTTTTTGCCAACACTTAGTTGTATATGTGGTGCTGGGTTTCGAACCCAGGTCCTCGTGCATGCCAGGTAAGCGCTCCTAACTGCTGAGCCACCCACTGCTCCAGCCCCTGCTACTTTTTTCTTTGCTTTTTATTTTTTTTTAGAAAAAAAGAATTAATTTTTATTTAGTTTTTTTATGTGACTTTCGTTGCTCCAACACTTCGTTGTGTACATGGTGCTGGAGTTTGAACCCATGTCCTCATGCTTGCCAAGCAGGCATCGTAACTGCTGAGCCACCCAGTGCTCCAGCCCCTTGTACTTTTTTCTTTCATTTTTTTAGGGTTTTTTTTTTTTTTTTAAAGAAAGAAGAACAGTGAAAGAGAGAGAGAGAGAGAGAGAGAGAGAGAGAGAATCAATTTTTAATGGAGTTTTTCACGTGGCTTTCGCTGCTCTGACGCGTAGCTGTGTACAGGGATGCTGGGGTTTGAACCCGTGCACCTGCGCATGCCGGGCAAGCACTGTAACCGTCGAGCCACTGCTCCAGCCCTCTTGTACTTTTGTCTTAAACAAGAGTTTTTCTTAAGAAAGTTTTGCCTACCTCAAGCTCATGAAAATATTCCCCCAATCTGCCTTCTAAAAGTTTTATTGTTTATCATATTTGGGTCTCTGATCTGTTCTGAGGTATATTCATGAATGATGAAGTAAAGGCTATAGATCATGTGTCCCCATGTGGATATGCAGATGACCTAGAACCATTTATTAAAAAGACTATCCAAAAAAAAAGAGGCCGGGCTGGAGCGGTGGCTCAGTGGTTTCGGCGCTTGCCTTGCAAGCACGAGGACCCGGGTTCAAACCCCAGCACCACGTACACAACTGAGTGTTGGAGCAACTAAGGCCATGTGAAAAACTAAATAAAGTTGTTTCTTTCTCTCTCTCACTGTCCCTCTAAAAAAAAAAAAAAAAAAACAAAAAAAAAGAGGCCACCCTTTCCTCACTTACGTGCAGTGACACTGTAATAAATGGGATGACCATATATGTGTGTGTGTGTATGTAGGTCTATTTTTATTTATTTATTCATTTTTTTTTAAAGAGAGAGGGACAGTGAGAGAGACAGAGAAAGAGAGAAACAACTTTATTTAGTTTTTCACATGGCCTTCGTTGCTC
>PVKS010020238.1:27056-37235 GCA_004027875.1 Aplodontia rufa | reverse complement strand
AATCAGCTTAACCCAGAGATCTAAGGGTCGATTGTCTCCACTCATCTGTGGAGGTGGGGTCTAGACCCTGGACAATGAGAAAGTTGGTCTAGTAGCATGAGTTAAATCCAGATAAGATGTAATGCTTTACAATCTAATATTATTTTTAGAGTTATAATGGGAAGGGGAAGGGAGGGATAAAGGAGCGTAATTGGGGGGGCACTCCTGGGGATAATTGCAATATCCGGAATATATACATATTTTATACACATTTTATATTATTTTGTTAAAATCTTGTAAGTTTGCTCAAAATAAAAAATTTAAAAAAAAGAATGCCTTCATACTGTCCCAGAAATTTCAGTATGGTGTTTCCTCATTCTCATTCAATTCCAAGAACTTCTTAATTTCTGCTCTTATTTCCTCTTTTACCCATCCTCCATTTAAGAGGGAATTATTCAATTTCCAAGTGTTTGAGTAGTTTCTGTTCTTTCTCTTGTTGTTGATTGCTAAGATCATAGCATTATGATCTGACAGAATACATGGGATTATATCCACTTTTTTATAATTTTTAAGATTATCTCAGTGAACTAGGATGTGGTCTATTTTAGAGAAGGATCCATGAGCCACTGAGAAGAAGGTAAATTCAGTTGTCTTAGGATGGAATATTCTGTAGGTGTCTGTTAAGCCCAATTGATTAATAGAGTTGTTCAGATTGGAGATGTCTTTATTGATTTTTTGTTTTGATGATCTGTCTAGAGTTGATAGTGGTGTGTTGAAGTCCCCCAGCATTATTGTGTTGAGATCAATGAGGGGATTAATGTCCTTAAGTATTTTTTCCATATATTTGGGGGGGGTTGTAATTGGGGGCATAGATGTTAATTATCGTTATATATTCTTGATGGACTGTCCCTTTCAGTATGATAAAGTGACCCTCTTTGTCCTTTCTGACTAATTTTGGTTTGAAATTAATTTTGTCAAAAATTAGAATCACCATGCCAGCATGCTTTTTTGGGTCACAGGCCTGGTAAACATTTTGCCATCCTTTCATGTTCAGCCTGTGTCTATTTTTGAGTGTCAAATGTGTCTCTTGCAGGCAACATATTGTTGGATTTTGTTTTTTGATCCAATTGGCCAGTCTGTATCTTTTAATTGGGGCATTGAGTCCATTCACATTCAAAGTTAGAATAGATATGGGAGGCTGAGTCTCAGGCTTTGTAACAATTACAGAGTTTTGAGTCATCTTGGAAGTCAATTTGTGTATAATGTGATTGTTGACTCATCCTTGTTTAAGGATTTAGGGTATCCTTGGCATTTTCTTCTGATTACAGATTCTGTAATGCTGGATTAGTGTTCATGCATCTTGCTAACTTGAGTTTATCATTGAAGTATTTAATTTCCCTATCACATTTTAAGCTGAGTTTTGCAGGGTATATTACCTTTCGGTGGAAGTTGTTATTTTTCAACACTTGAAAGATATTGTTCCAAGCTCTTCTGGCCTTCATTGTTTGCTCTGAAAAATCCATAGTGATCTGAATTGGTTTGCTTCTGAATGTGATTAGGGGCTTTTCTCTAGCTGCTTTTAGAATTCTCTCTTTAATTTCTCTGTTATTCATTTTGTATATGATATGTCTTGGTGAATTTCTCATTTGATTAGGTTGGTTTGGTGTTCTACAAGCTTCTTGGATGTGATATTCCAGGTCAATTGTAAAGTGAGGGAAAGTCTCATTTATGATTTCACTTAAAAGATTCTTAATGCCTCTTGTTTGCTGTTCAGAGTTTTCATCCAGACCAATGACTCTTATGTTATTTCTCCTCATCTCATCAAATATTATTTGGAGGTTCTGGTCAAATATTATTTGGAAGTTCTGGTCATGTATTGTAAGTTTCTTCACTTGTCTATCCTCTTTGAAGTCGACATTGCTTAGCCTATCTTCAATATCTGATGTATGTTCTTCAAGAGCTGAAGTTCTATTTTCAGTGGAGTTTACTCTGGTGTTAGTATCTTCCAATGAAGATTTGATTTGGTTGACCTTCTTTTTCAATTTGGATAGCTCTGTTACATCTCTTTTCAGGATGTCTAATTCTTTGTAGAGCTGATCTTTCATCTCATGGAATTGCTCCCTTATTTCCTTATAAAAGTTGTCTCTCATCTCTTGAAATTGTTCTCTGATCTCTTTCCTTAATTCTTCTTTCACCTCTTTGATTGAGTTATTAATCAAAATGTTGATACAATATCTTTAGTTTTCATCTAGGGCCCCAGCCATGGGATCCTTGAGTGGAGAGCTGTGAGGTTGAGGAGGGGAGTTATTTCCCTTTCTCTTCATTTTCAGAATCAGAGAGTGTGTCTTGTAGTTCAACCTTGTTATTCTTGCCAGAGAAATTGGAGCTTGTTATGGTTTTGCTTCATTGCAATTGGGTGCTAATTCGGCAGCTCAGACCTATAGATGCCAGACCAATCAGTGAGAGCTTAAGAGCCTATAGGTGCATATACTAGACAGTGTCAACTAAAACAGTTAAGATGATGATTAGCACCTATAGGAGCAGTTTTCTTTGAGAGTGCTCTCACAATATATTATGATAGCAAGAAAGTACCTGTTTTGAAGAGTGTCTCTTTCTCCAGTTTGCAGGGCCTCTGTAAGTGGGAAGAAGAAATGACTAGGAAGTCAAGGAAGTGAATAGGGGAGGTAAATTAGAACACCTGACTTAGAACAAAGAGGATCAAGGGATTGGGGGTAGTAGGCTATTTGATTAGGAATAAGGAAAACATAGAAATGGGGTGTGGGTGGGGTAAAGACTTTGGGTGAGGAAGAGAAAAAACAGCTTATATTTAGGAATTGCCAGAGTACAGGAGAAGAAGTTAGTATGGGCGTGGTTCTCTTCACCCATAGGAGTCTGAGAGCTATTTTGATATCATGAAGTGTTTTCCTGGTTGGATCCCAATGCTATGGAGACAGCAGTTGAGTTCAAGAAGACACAGAGACAGTAGGAGCCAATCACCAATACATACACGCAGATAAATATGTACATCCATGAACACCAAATTCAGTATTAACCATAGAGCAAAAAAGGATTAAAAGAAACAAAAACAGAAAAAACAAAAATGTTAAAAAGTTAAAAGTTGAACAAATTAAAAATATTATACAGTGGCAGGATCCTCATTAAAAAAAAAAAAAAAAACTAGTTGGGAAAGTTCTGATTTTTTGCCCCCTAAGTCAGTGTGTACCATGTGGGGATGTGTTCAAATCTGCCATTTAGCTGGGAATTCTTCACAGTTGAGCTTGTCAGGGAGATGCAGTTTGGTTATCTCCCGTGTCCTGATTTTTCTTACAGGATCTCCTCAGAATTTTCTGTTGCAGAGGGGTAGAAGATCCTGCCCTCTCCACTTCTTGTGAGGATAGAGTTCAGCACCCCCTGAGCTGCATTCCTGGACTGATTATTTTCTGCCTGTCCACACTCCAGATCTTCTTGAGCCAGGGGCTCAGAAGGTGTAGACAGTCTAGTAGATCCTAGTGTAGTTGTGTAACTGTTCCAAGGAGAGTGGCCAGACTGAAACTCGCTTCCCCAAGAATCACTGATGACCTACTCTGGGTGTGATTTTCAGAAGCCCCAAGAGCTGCTCTGTGGGGGTGACACAGAGCCAGCAAGGGAAGATGTGTGTGAGGGAGGGTCCAGTCTGTGCCAGTGTTTATGTGATTCTCAATTGCAAGCACTAGCGGGCACCCACCTGAAGAGCTCTGGACCTATGGAGCTTTGGCTGTGCACAGAGCTCAGAGGCTGAGGGAGATCCCAGGCTGCCCCTTTTGTTCAAAGGTTCCTGAAGCTGATGTCAGACCCTCTCTTGTTAGAGAGTTACAGGCAGCTTTTGGAGAGGCTGTGGCAGGTGGTCCCCTTGGGAAGGATATGCCCTTCTGTGCTGAGCTCTGTTCACAGACTCCTTCTGTTTGGGTGTGTGAGAGGGCAGGCAGGAGGTCACCACCTGTAAGACCCACAAGCTGGAGAGGGGATTCGCAGTTCCACACAGCCCCCTGGGCAGATGGCCCGGTCACTGGGCAGTAAATTCTGTTTTTCTGTCAGTGGAGACTGGGGTCCCAAGTCAGTGCTTAAACAATGGGTTTGGTTTCACTTTTGCTGAGTGAGTGTCCAGCCCTTCCCTCAGGGAGACCTCACAGTGGCAGGTGGAGCTGGCCTCCTGCGATGCACCCGTAGCTGTAGGTTCTAGGTTCACTGTTGCTGTCGTGAGCAGTTAAGACAAAAGGTTTGAGACTCAGCTCTTGTAAACTGTGAGCATGGCTGAAAAGGTGTTGCCCTCCGTGACCAAGTTAGAGAACTTGTGCCATTTCCTCACCTCCCCTGGCTGTGGAGGCAGCAGCGACTGGAGCTGAGGAGTGGGTTCCCAGCTCCACATAGCCCCCAAGGCAGATGGCCAGGTCACAGGGTGCTTAAGACTGTTTTTCTGACCGTGGGACTGCGGTCCCTAGCTCATGTGCATAAAGGAAGGATCTGGCTTCACTTTTGCCTAGAGACCAGGCCCACCCTCAGGGAAGCCTCAAAATGGTGGGCAGGGCCAGCCGGCTGTGGTGCATGGTCAGCTGTAGGTTCGCTATTACGAGCGATTAAGTCCCAGAGCTCTAGAATCAGCTCTTGCAGATTATGAGCAAGCGGGCTAGAAGGCATCGCCCTCAGTGACCAGGTTAGGATACTTGTGCTGCTCCCCTCCCCTTGCTGAGGAGCTGACTGAGCGGGTGCAACAACCCTGTCCTTTAGATTCATTAATGCAAGACTCTTCTCCTTTGGTGTTAAAAAATAAGTGAGGGGGTAATGCTCGGTCCTACCATAGAATACCGCCTCCCACTCTTGCAGTGTGAAGCGTTTCTCAGGAGCGTCTCAGGGTCACTGGTGGTGGGGTGGTCGCCATGTTGCCGAATCACAGTTGTGATTCTTAAATTTGTAGGGCAGGCTAAGGGACTAGAAACTCAGGCAGGATTTCTATGTTACAGTCTTGGGCAGATTCCTCTATTCTCTAGAAAACTTGAGTTTTTTCTTGTAAGGCATTCAACTGATTGGAGGAGGTCCACCCACATTATCCACAATCATCTCCTTTGCTTAAAGTCAACTGGTCATAAATGCTAATCACATTTACAAAATACCTTAACAGCAACAGCTAGACCAGTGTTTGACCAAACAATAGGCACCATAGCTTAGCCAAGTGAATATATAAAATTAACTGTCATTATAAGTGTTTGTGGTTTATTTTTTATGGCATCCCATAACATATGAGGGCACACCAGCAAAAGCCAATTGCATTAGAAACCAACACAATTTAAGCCATCACTATAAAAGTTCATGTAAATAAGTTATAACACATTCATACAATGAAACACTGTGCAACCATAAATGGTATAATTACAAATAATGTTTAATAATGTAAGAAAATATTTCTGATTTATAAATAAGGAAAATAGGGCCTGGAGTGGTGACTCAGTGGTTACAGCACTTGACTGGCATGCATAAGTATGCAAGTTCAAATCCCAGCACAACATATACAACAAAGTCTTGGAGCAACGAAAGCTACCCGTAAAACTAAATAAAAGTGATTCTCTCTCTCTCTCTCTCTCTCTCTCTCTCTCTCTCTTTCTCTCTGTCCCTCTCTCTTTGAAAAAAAATAAGTAAAATAAATAGAAGTTTATATATAACTTGATCACTACAAAATAATATAAGTCACTAATTCATACAGTTAAGAATGGGAGGAAGCATTCTAAAATTTTAATAGCCAGTATCTCTGATTCAAAACTGTGATTTGTATTTTCTATAATTAGCATAAGTTAATGTTATGATTAGAAAATTATTCTTTTTTTGTTGGTTCAGCATCATCTTACATAATGAAGGGATTTATTAGTTCACATTCATACATGCACACATATTAACAGAGTTGCTTAAACTGGATCTTTGTCCAGGATCTCCCACTTCTCCCACTCCCCCTCTATAGTTCCCCCAAGTTACAGATATAAATTACTATATACAAGTAATTTAAACATTGAAATTACTAGATGTATATGCCTGCCTGAGTAGATTTTTTTTTAAGAGAGAGGTACAGTGAGAGAAAGAATTAATTTTGTTTAGTTTTTCATGTGGCTTTCATTGCTCCAATACTTTGCTGTAGTACATGGTGCTAGGGACGAACTCACGTTCTTGCACCTGCCAGGCAAGCACCATAACTACCAAGCAACTGCCTCAGCCCCCTGCCTATGTATATTTGGGGTTCTCATGAGAATTGTTCTTTAAAAAATAAAAGTTTTATATTATGAAATATAAGATACCAATCCCAAACTTTGCCAAATCAACATAACTCAGCCATTGAGAGGGGACGGGGAGCATCTGCAGGCAGACTCCAAGGTTTTCCCAAGAAGATGATCTAGATCTGTACTAGACATTAAAAAAAGACTAAAGCCTTATAATTCTTCACCATAAATCATCTTCAAAATTGTTTGGTTTACATTGTTTTCAAAGCAGGAAGTACTTACCATAGGAAAAGACCTTGCTCCAAAGAAATGTCTGGGTTTGAGCAGGTTCCCAGGAATCATCTGGATAATTTAGCTATTGGCTTATTCAGCAAGGACACTGACCAGAGCATGGCATATCCAGACCAAGGATAAACAAACCCCTTTTTCTCTATTCTGCAGACTCTTCCAGGGTAGAGGGAGGACTGGCTTCTTCCTTTTCCCAAATCAGCTATCATCCCTTTCATGTGATGCTTCATGGTATAAGGTTCCTTTTAGGTCCTTTCTAAAGATGAGACCTCTCAGGAGGCATGGTATTCAAGGAGCAGGGTTGGAAATAGGCAGCCCATTTTGGAGCTGAGGTCTTTGGCTGCATTCTTTTCTTTTTTATTGTTGAAAATTATATTTATTTTCACACAAGTTTGTAGATTGAAACTAATATCAGGTACAAATTATAGTTCACATAATTGAAACCATACCTTTGGACTAGATAATACATTCACATGCAGTGGTAGCATTTCATGCCTATTATTCTACACCTTGATTATTTCACTTAATATATACCCCCAATTATTCCACATCAGTACATAAATAGTCTTCTTGTTTTTTAACAACTGCATTTCAATATATTGTTTACCATAACCAAATCTTTCTGATTGAAATTCTATGGTATCCACAGTAGAGGGGCTCCCAGAAATAACTTTGGCAATTGATGGCATATCATAAATTATAGCTACCCATCCACTTAGATTGATTTGAGCCTTTCTGCAAAGTGCAATCATCCCCAAATTTCTTCCTCACTGGTCTTCCACAGCAACTGCAATTCCCTTCATAAGATTCATTCCATTGGGTTAGGATACTATCTCCAGGATACCCATGTTAAAGGAGAGATATATGTCTCCAAGAGGCAACACATTCATTTATCAGCATCTTGTATACTTTGAAGAAGCAAAAGAAAGAATTAGAATGCTCTAAAAGAATGACCAAGATATGAAGACACAACATATCGAAACTTCTGGGACAGCATGACAGCTTTCCTAAGGGGAAAATTCATAGCATTGAGTGCCCACATTAAAAATGAAGAGAGATCCCAAATAAATAAGCTTACACTTCATCTCAAAGCCCTCCAAAAGGAAGAACAATCTAACCCCAAAGCCAGCAGAAGACAGGAAATAATCAAGATCAGAGCTGAAATCAATGAAATTGAAAAAAAAAACAATAAAAGGAATTGATGAAACAAAAAGCTGGTACTTTGAAAAAATAAACAAGATCGATTAGGCCCCTTGCGAATCTAACCAAAGAAGGAGAGAAATGAAGCAAATCAACAAAATCTCCAATGAAAAGGGAATGATCACCACCGACCCCATAGAAATCCAACAAATTATAAGATTGATTTTGAAAACCTATACTCCTCCAAATTTGATAACTTGAAAGAAATGAATAAATTTCTTGACATACAACATCCCTAAATTGAATCAGGAGGATATTGAATTCCTAAATAGCCCAATCACAGGCACTGAAATCCATATTGCAATTAAAAATCTACCAAAGAAGAAAAGCCCAGGACTGGATGACTTCTCCGCTGATTTTTACCACACTTTTGAGAAGGAACTAATACCTCTCCTTATTAAGTTATTCCAAGAAATTGAAAAGGAGGGAATGCTCCCATCCACTTTTTATAAAGCAACCATAACTCTGATACCAAAACCTGACAAGGATACATCAAGAAAAGAAAACTACAGACCAATATCCCTTATGAACTGAGATGCAGAAATCCTTAATAAAGTACTAGCAAACTGTATTCAAAAACTTTTCAAGAAAATAATACATCATGATCAAGTGGACTTCATCCCAAAAATGCAGGGCTGGTTCAACATATGCAAAACAATTAACAAAATCCACCACTTAAATAGAATCAAGGACAAAAAACATATGATCATCCTAATGGATGCAGAAAAGGCCTTTGATAAAATTCAGCACCCTTTTATGTTTAAAACTCTAGAGAAGATGGGGTTCAAAGAACCATTTCTGAACTTTGTTAACTCTATATATGCTAAACCCTCAGCTAGTATAATACTAAATGGAGAAAAGCTGAAAGCATTTCCACTAAAGTCGGGAACAAGACAAGGCTGTCCACTCTCACCACTTTTATTCAATATTGTTCTTGAGACCCTAGCTGGAGCAATTAGGCAAGAGAAAGAAGTCAAAGGGATAAAAATAGGAAGAGAGGAAATCAAACTCTCTCTTTTTGCTGATGACATGATCCTATATCTGGAAGATCCAAAAAACTCCATCAGTAAACTGCTTGAACTCATAAATAGATTTAGCAAAGTGGCAGGATACAAGATCAACACCCATAAATCAATAGCTTTCCTATATACTAATAATAATAGGACTGAAGAAGAAGTCAGGAAATCAGTCCCTTTCAAAATACCTTCGAAAAAAAGAAAATACTTGGGAATTAACTTTACAAGGGAAATCAAAGATCTCCTCATTGAAAACTATCGAACATTGAAGAACAAAATCCAAGATGACCTAAGAAAATGGAAAGATATCCCATGCTCTTGGTTAGGCAGAATTAATATAATAAAAATGGCCATTCTACTGAAAGCTTTATATATATTGCTATAAAGATACTTACGTTGTTCTTTACAGACATAGAAAAAGCATTTCTCAAATTCATTTGGAACAATCAGAAACCAAGAATTGCCAAAGCACTACTAAGCAAGAAAGATGAAACAGGTGGTTTTGCCATTCCAGATCTAAAACTATACTATAGAGCCATAGTAACAAAGACAGCGTGGTACTGGTATCAAGATAGGAAAGAAGACCAATGGAATAGAATAGAAGACCCCGAAACAAATCCTCCAATCTTTAAACATCTGATTTTTGACAAAGGGGGACAAAATATTACATGGAGAAGTGACAGCCTCTTCAACAAATGGTGCTGGACAAACTGGTCATCCACTTGCAGAAAGTTGAAATTAGACCCATATCTTTCTCCTTGCATGAGAATCAAATCAAAATGGATCAAGGAGCTAGGTATTAAACAGCTACTTTCTCAACATGTCTCCTAAAGTGAAGGAAGTAAAGTAAAAAATCAGTGAATGGGATGCCATTCAGCTAAAAAGCTTTTGTACTGCCAAGGAAACAATCAAAAGAATCAAGAGGTTTCCTACGGAAATGGAGAGAATCATGGGCTATGATTCCTCTGACAAGGGTCTCATATCCAGAATCTACAAAATCCTCAAAACTCTCAACTACAAAAACACCAACAGCCCAATTGATAAATGGGCCAAAGAGCTAAATAGAAACTTCTCACCAGAGGACATTGATCAAGCGAATGAATACATGAGAAAATGCTCTAAATCATTAGTAATCAGAGAAATGCAAATGAAAACCACATTAAGATATCACCTTACGCCAGTCAGAATGGCAAAGATGAAGAAAATAAACAACAATAGATGCTGGAGGGGCTGTGGAGAGATAGGCACACTGACACACTGTTGGTGGAGCTGCAGACTAGTACAGCCCCTCTGGAAAGCAGTGTGGAGAATCCTCAGAAAACTAGGGATGAGCCCACCATATGACCCTGCTATTCACTCCTGGGTATCTTTCCAGGGGATTTAGAATCAGCACATTACAGTGACACAGCAATATCGATGTTCATAGCAGCACAATTTACTATTGCTAGGCTATGGAA
>PVKS010020238.1:0-26956 GCA_004027875.1 Aplodontia rufa | reverse complement strand
AAAGTTGGTCTATTATCATGTGTTAAATCCAGATAAGGTGTATTGTTATACAACATAATCCTTTTTTAGAGATATTGTGGGAAGGGGAAGAGAGGGATAAGGATGGGTAATTGTTAATATCCAGAATCTATAAACATTTTATATTATATATACTATTTTGTTATTTTATATTATTTTGTTAAAAACTTGTATGGTTGTTCAAAAATTTAAAAAAAATTTTAAAAATATTTTAAAAAAAAAGAATGACCAAGATTTTAGGATTCCACTTAAGTGCATCTCTAGCAAATCCATTCAAGGCAGCTCCATGCAGATGATATAGTTCTCCTGTAATTGAGATTGAAAGAAAGATGAATATTTCCTCCTGCAGAAGCTCAGATACATCACCCAGATTCACAATTTCATCCTTGCCTGAAGCAAGTTTCATCTAGAGGTGATGCCTGGAAATAATCCAGCTGGTGTATTTGGATGTATAGGCTAATGTTGGGTCTTTTTCAAGGAATGAGATACATATTTCTTTCCTTCATATTATGTTCTCCCATACTGACTGCCAAGAATCCAGTGAGCACAGGAAGGACACCCTTGAGAAACGCAGTTCCCCTGTCTTCTGAAAGTGACAGTGAGGCAACCATTGGTTGTAATTTTGCAGACTTCTCGGCTGCATTTCAAAATGTTCTGGATAGAGACAGTTTCTACCACATGTCTTTCAGATTTGACTGTTTTTATTCTGTGGAAAATAACTAATTTTGCCAAAAATTGAAACTGTCTTCATAAAATTTCAAATGAACTGGTTTTCTTAACATGAGATTGTACTAGGAAGGGGAGCAATTATTGCTTACCCAAAAAGAGCACAAGGTCTTCAAGACTCCACGGGCACCATGTCAATCTTATTAAAGACTGATCTGCTTGCTGGAGGTCAAAGGAGAACCAAAATTCCCAGTGGTGTAAGATCATGATACCCACAAGGATGGCCGTGCGCAAAGACAGACATCCTCATCTTGCCTTTTATCCAATGAGATAGTACTGAATTTGAATAGGAAGTACTAAAATTGGCACTAAAATTGTCTAAGAGATTTAACCTTAGTCAAAAAAATCACAGTCTCTGAATGGCTAATGTGGTACTATTTTATCAAGGCAAGTGAGGGATGGGTTTTGCCATCATTACTTTTAACAGAGTTGCTTTGGGGGTAGTCCTTGGGCTTTCTCCCCATCAGTGTCATCATTAGAGGTATTCAGTTTGGGAAATGTGGTGGCAAAGGTCAAATACAAAATATTCAAGCAAAAGTCTCAATGAGATTATATCCCTTCAAAATATACAATTTTATGAGCCAAATGGAAATGTTCAGTTGGAATATATTAACTTTTTTTTTTTAAAGAGAGAGGGACAGTGCGAAAGAGAAAAAAAAGAGAGAATCAATTTTACTTAGTTTTTCATGTGGCCTTCGTTGCTCCAACACTTTGTTGTGTACTTGGTGCTGGGGTTCAAACTCGCATACTTGTGCAAGCCAGACAACCGTGGAGCCACCACTCCAGCCCCAGAATATATTAACTTTTGAGAGGAAGATTACTTCCTTATTGGGTAAATTGAAGGAGACCTGTGTCATGGTCTGTGATATAATAAAAAATACACATATATGGATACTTCTAGTTTTATGGCTTTCAGTTTCTAAAACCCCTTGAAATCTCTGTAGTGATTTTTTTGGTAAGCTAATGAGATATCTGGTTGCAGGGGAGGAGGGGAGTGGTGCTACTGGGGAGCCTCAGCATGGGGACCGGTTGCCAGGGGAACCAATCTGTGATTAAAGCCCTGGAATTTTCAGTCCCTCCTGAGGAGAGGGGAGAGGAACTATGGGTTGAGTTAATCACTAATGGCCAATGATTTCAACACCCACACCTATGAGGTGAAACCTCTATGAAGACACAAAAGGACAGAGTCTGGAGAGATTCTGAGTGGCTGAAAACATGGAATGAGCCTGGAGATGACATGGAGACTCCATGCCTCTCCCCCACTTCTTGCCCTATGCATCGTTTTCACACATCTGTTCCTGAGTTGTATCCTTATATTAAAAATTAACAATAGTGGGCTGGAGTTGTGGCTAAGCAATTATGGCACTTGCCAGGCATGCATGAGGACTCGGGTTCAAACCCCAGCACATGTACACAACTAAGTGTCGGAGCAATGAAAGCCACATGAAAAAAGTAAAAATTGATTCTTTCTCTCTCTCTCTGTCCCTCTCTCTCTTAAAAAAAATTAATAAGAGTAAGTAAAGCACTTTCCCTAGTTCTGTGAATGACTGTTGCAGATATTCAAACCCATAGAGGAATTTGTGGGAACCACCTACTGAAGCACAGCTTAACGATCTGGATTCTTTACTGGGTTCTGAAGTAGGGGCAGAAGTTAAGTATTGAGAGTGATTAGAGTTCAGAGGAGAAAACAGTTTCTCCCTATTTCAACAAAGTCCAAACAAAGAGATTTTGAACAAATCATCCAAATACTCTACATCCTAACTTCGTCCTTTCTAAACAGGTTTTGTTTTCCTAGCCAATTCAGCTTTTGTAAAGAATAATTTGAATTCTAAATAAACTCTTAGAGTTACTCAAAGATAAGGACTATATAAATAAAAGGCAAACAACACCTGACATTTTAAAGTGTATTTTGAAATCTTGTGCATTTTCCCACAATGACTCTGGAACTTCTAAGAATTTGCACATATTGTGAGTTTTTATGTGTTATGAGTGCTACCTCCTCAACCCAGACACCTCTACCAACCCTTTCTTCTTGTCTTTCCTAAAATTGTCCTGTGCAGCCTCCTTCCAGAGTCATACTCCATCAGTTTCCCCTGTAGCCAAGCTTGAACAAACTCAGTTATCTTTAAATAATTTAGAATCATAATTTTAAATAGATCATACTTTTTGCCCCAGAATAAAATAAGCTTTAAACCTCTTTCTTACCAAATAAGAACAAACAAAAAAATCCCAAATGGTATTTTTGAGGCTCACAAATATAACACATAATGCTATTTATTTCTGTTCCACAAAACAACACTTTGGCATCAGTTCTCCTCGACATTCCCTGCAGAGCCACATTTGGTGGACAGCCCCTATGTGACAGATAGTGGAAGGGTATGTCCTTTCCTGCCAAGCATGGGATTATCCTGCCTTACTGGCTACAGTGTGTGGACTTCCTTAGAACTCGCCAATGCTATACGTAGTAAAGAATGTACCTCTGATTGACACTTCAGATAGGTTTGGACCAAGGCCAAGAATCTTTCTGGAAGGCTAAAGCCACTTTACCAACACTTTACTTTTAGCAAAAAGATTCATGATAAGAAAATATAAACAACATATCTTGAGCCACACAGTCACAGGCTCCTGCTTCCTCACTCACCTTTCCACCTCTTTTCAAGGGTAAGGAACTGATCCCTGGCGATTACTTACAACCTCTCTTCTACTGCAATCTCTCTCCTGATAGTTTTTACAAAGAAAGCTTGCTTTGAGGACTTCAGAAATTTGAGAATTTTTAGAACTTTTTTTTAATATTTGAATAACAGCAAAACACAATTCCTCCCCCAACACAAAATACTTTTATAAATAAAATTTATTTTTAAACAAATATTTTATTATCAGAAAGAGGAACAAAATACTCAAGATTAAAGGTGAAAAGTATGCAAATCATTAAAAACACTATTGGTAAACTGGACACAATGGCAAAAGCCAGTAATCCCAGTTACTCTGGAGGAGGAAGCAGCAGGAGCACAAGTTCAAAGCCAGTCTAGGCAACTTCGTGAGACCCTGTCTCAAAACAAAATTTTATAAAGGGCTGAAGATATAGCTCAGCGATACAGTGCTTGACTCACATGTGTGAAGCTCTGGGTTCAATGCCCCATATCTCTCTCTCTCTCTCTCACACACACACACACACACACACTCAAAACACTATTGCAAAGTCGTAGCTGTGTCCCTCTGTGGCCAGAGAGGTGACAGCTAGATCTCCAGTATCCCCAGCGCTAATCTGAGAGCCATGACTGGAACATCACTCTCCCACCCCTTCAACTTAGAGGTCAGTGTTTGTGAGGAGACATATCTTGACACATTACAGACAATCATATCAATCATGAAAAACTGACAATCCTACAAAGAGTGTAAGCATAAACTCTGTATGGTTTCACATACATTCACAATTTACTTTTGCAGTCTTCTAGACAGTTCAGTTTGAAGAACATTACTACCCAGCTGAAAACAACTTATGTACTATAACATCACTTTCAATTGCATGTAAAGAAATAAATAAGATGCTGAAAAATACTTCACTAATGAAAGACAAGCCTGCATAATGTAAATAACAATGCTTGATTTAAAATAGTTCCAGTAAAAGGAATGAAAATCAAATTTTCTATGTATTATTTTGTTTTGCTGTTTAATATGTTCAAGATCTGTGATTTGCCAAAACCAAGAAAAGCACCTGCTTTGAACCTGGTTTGAAATTCTACTTTAGTCAGTAATAAGTGGGGAGCCCTGACTCATGAATAATAGCCATGCATACCTCTAATGAGTCATGAGAGATGACAAGTTAATAGACACAAAACGCAGTGTGCTATAGAGGAGGAACTGAATAAATATTAGATACCACTTAGTATAAGGGGCAGGTTGAAGGAAGAACCAGAATAAGAGAGCTAAGCAATGGGTTCTATTTTGATTCTCTTCCTCAAAGAGGTGACTATCAGTGGAATAATGGGAACATTCAAAACATACAGTCCAGAAAAAAAAAATCCCTAGTATAATGTCAAAATTCTGATGTAAATTAGAGTTTCACTATGTATTAGAGAAATAATAGGTCTAGGTGGTTGGCCTACACTTGAGCTAGACAGCCTAGTTCAAATCCTATGCCTCCTACTTTCTAGCTATGAAACCTTAAGTGAGTTACTTAAAGTCTTTGTGCCTTGTTTTCCCAATCTAAAAAAAGGGATTCTAACAGTACCTATTTCCACTGGATTGCTGTGAAAATTAATAGTTAACATTTCTAAAGCACTTAGTACAGTGTCTGTACCAGTGGTGTAAAGTATTAGCTATCATTATTATATTTCAGGACTATCTTGCACACCATCCAAGATAATTTTGTTAAAGCACCTAAAGAAATTTGTGCTAATTTTAGCTTTAGCATCTTTCAGAATCATGGACTCTACTGATGAGATTATACAGAATCACCAACATATAAATCCACTGCTCAAAATCCTCAGCTTAAATTCTATTCTCAAGAATAATTAAAAGTAGACATTTTTATACACTTGGATTTTTTTAAAAGCCTAGTTTTCAAAAGGACGGTGTGACTGGAATAAAGCAGTGTGTGGAAATAGAAACCGCCTGACCCATATCCTTGGAGTTAGTGCTTATCAACTTCTCCTGGCCCTGAGATTACCCTGATATACCCTTGGGAGGACTATCTACGTAGTGCAACCTTAATCACCTTTTTTGTTTTGTTTTATTATTGTGAAATCATAGCATTTGTGGGGCTCAGAGGGAGAGATTACTAGTGTAATCATTTGGCATGTGAGGAAACTGAGATCTAGAAAGGTAGTGACTGGCCAGCATGCAGTTAGTGAGTAATGAAGACCACGGAGGATAATATTTTCAGAACATTAACCTTCTATCTTCAGTCATAAGAGAGCATTCCAGTTTCATAATATAAATCTGATTAACTAGATCCATATTTTATAAGTAAGTAGCTTAAATAGAAGGAGTATTTCACCCAGTTGGACTTCAAATTACTTTAGATCAAAGTAATATATCTTTCGGATATCAGACTCTTGCTTAAAAATTTATGTACTTTAAAATTCCTGTTACAGAGAACATAAACAGTACATTGAGTTTGATCAGTCAGTGAAAAATTAATCTCAAGGGGTAAATGTTTCTTCTTCCAGGACATCAGAGACCTAAATAAGAAGTAATTTACTAAATTCCATCTTGGCCCTGAAATCATCTGTTTATGTCATACAGATGAGTAGCTTACTCACAGAGGCTGGTCATTTCCTGCAGGGCCACCCTCACAAGATGGAGGCTCTTCTGAAAGTAATCATCATACCATGTGCATTCACCACAGCTGTGCACACCACAACTTTCTTTTGTTTATTTTTAACCTGCAATTCAGAGTTAATTATGTCTTTTTGCTCATAGGTACATGGTCATCCAATGCATCATGTTGTATTAATTGGATTGCTATTCCTTTAACTTCTCATCCTAATCCCTGCTTCCTTTCTTGTTAGAGCCATCCACTCTAATATTTATAAAACCCAAGTGTATTTAGGTACCGTGATGGGATCTCTTGACTAGGTTAAGAGATGCCCAGATAGCTGGAAAAGCATTTTTTCTGGGTGTGTCTGTGAAGGTGTTTCCAGAAGAGACTGGTAATTGAATCAGAGGACTGAGTAAGGAAGATACACCCTCAAGCAGTGTGGGCAGGTACCATCCAATTGCTGAGGGTAGAATAAAAAAGCAGAGGAAGGGTGAATTTGCTCTCTCTTCTGGAGCTAGGATAGCCTTCTCCTCCTGGCCTTGGACTCAGAGAACTCAGGATTCTTCAGTCTTTGCATCAAGAGATTTGCAGCCCTGCTTTCTCAGCCTCAGCTTCAGACCAAGAGTGACACCCTTGGCTTCCATGATTCTGAGACCTTCAGACTTGAACTGAGACATGCTACCAGCTTAGCTTCCTTGGTCTCCAGCCTTGCAGTCAGCTCCAGTGGGACTTCTCAGCCTCTGCAATAGTATTGCCACTTCTCCTGTTAAGTTCCATCTCATGTATTAATTTCTATATTTGTACCTCTAACCTATTGGTTCTGTCTCTCTGGAGAACCGTGACTAATACAGGTATGTTTATACTTTGAGAAATATGTGATACTATTTGTGTTGCCATGTTTAACTAGTATGTATAATTATGTTATAGAATATTTTAAATTTTTTTCATGCAACATAATGTTTTTAAGATCTATCCATGCTGTTCTATGTACTTCTATGCAACTAAATCTGCATGATACATACAATTCTACTATAAGTATATAATTCACAATTAACTAATCCATTCTCCTAGTGTTGGACACCTCAATTGCCTCTAACTTTCTGTCTTCCTAAATAAAGCATCAATGAACATACTCCTACATGTTCCCTTAGAGTCTTGTGTGAGAGTAGCTCTAGTGTATAATATCCAGGAGAGGGACCACTGTACATATATTGTGTGTGGTCTGATTTCTCTAAGAGCTACCAGATAAAATTCCCAGAATACCTGTACCAGGTTAGACTTCACTAACAGTACAAAAGATTTCCAATCCCCTCACCAACAGTAGGTATTAACTAATTTTCTGATGCTCATTTGTCTACATTGTGATGTTAGTGGGCCTATTCTAAACCACCAGTTCTTTTGAATGTCTTCTCCCTTCGGTTCTTAAGAATTTCTGGCAAACAGAAAGATTATCTCACAAGCCAGCTTCACTATTTCTAGATCATACAGCACTATGCTGATCTCAAAATTCCTCTTATAGGTCTTCATTCTCCTCTCAGGAGAGAGAGAATTCTGGGTTCTCATAAGACCATTGTGAATGTTTCTGCCCGTGGGAATTTTCATCACAATGTGTGGAACCAATACACCAGTATTGAGTTATTGGCATCTCCCTCTCCACTTCCTTCCTGGCTGCCTGCCTTCTTTCTTCCTCCCTTTTTCTCCTGCCACTTTGCCACCTAGAATTTATAGTGTTTTTAAATTCTCCCTTTTGACTGACAAGCCCTGTCCTCCTTTCTTAACCTCCACTATCAGTCCCAGAGAGCATTCTCCCTGTTCTTCCCTGGAATAATAATGGAGGGGAGGCAATAAGGTGGGGTGGGGGAAACTGGCTTACAACAAAGGGGAACAGAATTTTGGAAAATATCACTCTGTGCATTTAACATTCCATGTGAATAAAACTTTACCATTGCAAAATCTTTTACACATCATTTGACCCTCTCAAAAACCTAAGAGCTCCTTAACGATTTGTAGATAAAAGTAGAAACTAAGACTGAAAAAAATGCAAGAGTTTTGTGGATAAATAAAGGATAGAGAAAAGAAAACCTATTTTAGACGAACTTTTGTCTTTACAACCCCTAATCCCCACAATGCATCAGGAAAACTTTTTATAGTAAGAAAATCTTCCTATTTTCCTTTTGTAGATCAGGTCAACTAAGCTAAAAGGACATTCTGGCCAAAAATGAAGGCTATTTTGTCTCTGCTTTGTAGCAATAACTTGTGATTACTCTTAAGCTTTTGCAAGAACTTCTGACTTCTTACTCCACTATTGGCAATTCTCATATCACTAAAAATATTTTTAGTTTTTTAAAGAGAGAGGTACAGTGAGAGAGAAAGAATTACTTTTTATGTAGTTTTTCATGTAGTTTTTGTTGCTCTGACACTTCATTGCTCCGACACTTCATTGCTCCAACACTTCATTGTGTAGGTGGTACTGGGATTTGAACCCACATCCTCATGCATGCCAGGCAAGCGCTGTAACTGCTGAGCCATTGTTCCAGCCCCTAAAAAATATTTTTAAATATTGTAATATTAGCATTCAAATAGCTGTTCAATTTTCAATCTGTATTGTGCTTACAAAAAATATATCTCACTTTGACACAGATTGTAAATTTAAGTTCTTATGTGGGATAGTGATTTTAAGCATTTAATTGTCTTGGTATACATATATACACTTTTTTTTTTAAGCGTAGCAGACAAGTTTTATTATAGAAAGCATAGAAAGTAAAGCATAGGGAAAAGAGCAGACTTCCCCCAGAGTGGGGGAAGGGGACAGAGCCTATACACTTTATTTTATTCAAGCAATTGTACCCACTTTTCAGTAATTTAAGCTTTATGTTTTTGCTTTCTAAAGTCTAAAAAACAATGTACTTGTCCCACTTATTTCTCTGACCAAAAATTTTAAAAAGGCCAAATCTGTTTGGAGAATACTTTTCTGTATTCCAGCTGAGCTGCTTCTTGTACATGGACAGCAAAGACCACCTTATTGAAGGGAGGCAGTTTGGACTACTGAAAAGAGATTGGTTATGAATCCTCTCTCTCTAAATCTACCAGCTGTGTGACTTTAGGCAAGTAATTTAAATCCAAAATGTCAGTTTTCTCTTCTGTAATATAGAAATAATAATATCTATACTTAAGGTTTAAAGTGAGGATTAAATGAAATCATGTCTATACAATGCCTTGCAGGAAGTAAGCTAAAAATGCTACATTTCCTCTTTCTCCTTCCCTTAGAAAAAAATAAACATAGAATCATCATGAGCACCCCTGGTTGCATTCCAAAATATCCCCAGCAAAAATGCTGCAGAAAAAAAAAAAACAATAATGCTGCAGAGAGGGGCTGGAGCGGTGGCTGGGTAGTTACAGCCAGGCAAGCGCAAGTATGAGAGTTCAAACCCCAGCACCACATACACAACGGAGTCTCAGAGCAACAAAAGCCACATGAAAAACTAAAATAAAATTGATTCTCTCTCTCTCTCTCCCCCTCTCACTGTCCCTCTCCTTTAAAGAAAATGCTACAGAGATAGGAATTCTTCACCTTTGAAATGCACGGCAGAAACAGGCATTTGTGTACCTTGTTGCCCAAATATGTTTTGGTTTTGCCCTTTGCACACAATAGGAACCTTGCAAGCTGGATAAAGAGCATCATCACCCAATAAGTGGAAACTCTGCATGAGCCTACAGCTCAAGTGCTTAACAAAACAGCAAGTGTCATTCAGATGAATTGTTTCAATCAAATAAAAATATATTTGGGCCACAGTCTCTTTCGCCTCTACACTCTGGGTATTTCTTGCATATACAAAGTAACCTTTGAAGTCAAGGAGAGCATCTCATATGGATGAGATACCTAGGGAGTAAAGACATATGAGGGAAAACTCTAGGCCTGTGTATTTTTTATTTTTTAAAGAAATATGTAGATATTTAATGAAGATGTAGTTTTTTACAGGGTCAAAACTTGTTTTGTTTTTGTTTTGCCTTGCTTTGCTTTGTTTTGTAGAATCATCCAAAAGAGCAAAATCAGAAGACCTCACATAAATCTTTTACATTTCCCATTACCTACGGGCAGTCTTCCTCAATGTGGCCTTTCATGATGCAAGCATATTTAACTGCCTCAGAACCTCTTTTGTCCATAGCTTACACACTGCATCCCTTTAAAAAAATCCTATATTGAGTATACCAAAAATAGCATCTCATTTTAATCCCCCCAAAATAGAGGTAAACACACCTAGGTTAGTAATTAACCAAAGTGAATGCTTCCATCAACAACTGTCCACACCTCTACCCTGCTCCAGAGAGCACAGGCAGAACAGACACAAAAGTAAAGATAGCAAAGGTCAAGCTGAATTTTAAAAAGTGTATAGCAACATTTAAGGCTTTTTCTCCCCCATCCCAGAACGCAGTGGTAGAAAAGGAAGCAAAAACATAGTCAAGCATGGAGGATTTATTGAAAGTCCTTAGAACATAGAACATTCTACCAAGCTCCTGGGACACTCTCTTCGAGAATGATGAACTACCAAGCCTATGTTTAGAACACAACCAGTCCCCCCATAGAGATATATCCCTTCAACTTCTCAACTTCAGGTAGGTGGGTGAGCAGCTTACGGAAAACCTGCCCTGAACAACCTATGTATTTCCAACCAAACCCGGCTGGGCTGCACCATTAGTACATGACAGCACATCAGGCTACACCCAGTGAACTGGGCTTTCCTCTTGTGTACCAGCCAAGTGCTTCGCAATTTAGATCCACAAGATCACTAGTTTATAACAAAATGTAGTGGGCGGGAAAAGATTAAAGGCTAAGGTCCAAAATGGGAATTAGGACAGGGTGACTGAGGTGGCTGAAGATAGAGATCAGTAGAATGAAGCGGTGATAATGGATGAGAAAAAGAGAAATAGATGAAAGAATATTGTCATAGTGATTATGCCTGAGGAAAGGAATTTTCCTTTAAATAAGAGTTTTCTAATGTTACATTTCCTTCAAGACTAAAAAGAAAGAAAATCATCACAATAGCTATCATTTGTTATTCACTACCATGTGCCAAATGCTGTTCTAAAATACATGACATACATGAATGTACTTCATTACCTCAAAACTATGACAGAGATATCATTATTATCATGCCCCTTGCACACATGAGGAAACTGAAACAGAGGGAAATGTCACACTGCTAGTAAATGGCAGAACCAGGGTAAAGACACAGATGGTTGAGCTCAGAGCTCACTTGCTTTATACTACGCCATATATTGCCTTTCCATAGAGAGAGCTAGGGGCCTACAATTCTTGGCTTAGAACAGGCATATGCCTGTGCCTGTGTCTCTTGGTTACCACTAGGAAGCAAGGACCCAGGATAGCATGGTGGTCCTCTCTAACCTCTCAGCCTCTGAACGTCACCCCTTTGCCACACACACAAGAGGAAAAAAGCTCTTTCAGGCCAGAGTGGGTATAAGGTATAGCTTATGAAAGGTCCTATTTGGTCCTTTCTCTTTGACCCACTATTAAGCCTCCATAAAGCTTCCTGGCGAAAGAAAAGCTTCCTTAATGAGAAATTCCCCATGAGGGCAAACCTGTCATTCTCTCAGGCCAGATCGTCATGGAAACTTTTATGAAGAGGAGCCCAACACTCAAGTCTTTGGGCAGCAAAAGAATCCACACAGTTGTTCTTTTGTAAAATTATACAGATTTATTCATTGCAACAAGTGAGGCAATGACACAAGTTCCTTTTACTGATGAACGGAATTAGAACATAATGAGAGGAACACGGAGTTTAATTTATCAGACCTCATGCCACTAGGCTAGCCCCCATACTGCAGTCCTCAAATGCATTTTAAAGAAAATGATCATTGGACCAGAATTACAAAATAATTGTGAGTTGGAAAAAAATGCTTTAGTCTTTCAAATAATGCACATTCATCTTAGTATAAATAATAATAGGGTCTTATACTCTAAAGCATGGTCAGCAAACTACAGTCCTCTGGACAAATCTGGCTCTCTGCCTGATTTTACACAACCTAGAACCAAACAGGGTTTTTGCATTTTTAAAAGGTTGGGAAAGCAGTGAAAAGAACAATGATATATTTAAACAGATCTACATTATATGAAATATAATGCATAATACATGGAATAAATAGTTTTATTAGAAAAGAGACATGCTTATTTACTTATTTCTATAGCTGCTTCCATGCTAAAAAGTCTCAAAAATATTTACTATCTGGCTCTTTATAGAAAAAAGTTTGCAGACCCCATTCTAAAATAATAAAAGATGAATATATGTTCCTGACAAATTTCTCACTAATTGCTGAATTGTAGTTTTTAATCGTTATTAAACAATGCTTCACTCCATGACTTATCCCGGTAATTAATTTCTAAAAACCTATCCTAAATTGACACTGTAGCCTATTACTCATTCTAATGATAAGTTGCAAGTCCTTAATTGTTTCAAGGGGCGTGTTTTCTCTTACACTAAAATGATGTATGACTGATAAAAACCAGGACATTTCTTCAAAAGCCTGAGTGAAACAAAGCAGAAAACATCCCAAGCACATGTACACTCACTTGGCAGGAACAGTTTGTTGCTAAGCTTGAAACCAAACAATTAAAAGTCTGTAAACACAGAGCACGTGGACTTCAGCTCCTTACTCTTGCTTATTCCAGAATCCTCAAATCCACAGAAATTATTTGTGCAGCTTTTCATTAAGCATTTCAAAAGGAAAATGGGGTACCAGTCTTCTTTTGAAAATACAGAGTTTGTTGTTATTTATGACTACCCTTTGACAGTGGCTGAGTGTTGTATTTATATTTTTCTTAAAAGAAGTGATTTGTCACAGGATCTGTCTCACCATCCTTTACATAATTCATGTGCTCAATTCATATTTGTAGTGTTCTACAGTCTACAGATCCAATCTTGATTCTCATCCATGCTGCTCCCCAAACATATGCCTCTAGAATGCTTCCAAATCTGGCATCAACGACTTCAAAAGTTGCTTCTTAAGCAAAGGCTTTGGAAAAGACACAAAACAGACTCACCAATTATTATAATTCAGGAATCTCCTAGGACTTCATAAATGAGCTGTAATAAATTAAGTATGTTATCTTCCTCAGTTACATAAAAGTTTTATTTGTATTCAAATGCAAAACTAAACAGCAGTTTCTTCATGGGAGGTACTGGCCAGAAGGAAGTCTTCAACTGAAGGCCTAGGAATCTGTAGTCTAGACCTTGTTCTCAGTGTACCTGCTCTATAAACTTGGACACTAATGAAAATTTCCTACTCTTGTGACAAATTCACATTGTTCAATTTGCTCTAAAGTTTTGCAGAATTCTATGCAGACATCTTTCTTGTGATCTTAATCAGAAAATTATTCATGACTCATAGGTCCCAAAGACTTCGTTAAACAAGTTTGGGAAACTGCTGAAGCTCAATCAACATCTTTAAAAGCTATTCTAAAACAGTTTTAATCAAATGCAATATTTTTCCCAAACAAAATGGATAATTTTGTCTCTGATTCTCATTCAACCACTTCAAGTTATATTATTTGCTTTAGTCTAGAAATATATTAGTTAATTTTTATAAGGACCTTTTAAAAGAAATAGGCCTGCAAGAAAATCTATTTAGCCAACAAAAATTTTCACCGGATTTACTGTTACTAATGCCACTATTTGCCTTATCCAGTCACTGCCAACTGTATCAGAGACAAAGAAGAGAAATATCTCTGTACCACAAAACCAGAATTTTTTTTTCTTAAAAATCAAGCCAAAGGGAATAAGGAGAGAGGGGAGCACATTTAATTAGGCCTAGGCTTGTTGCCTGATTTTCATTAGGCCTCTGCCTGATTCTGATTTGGCCCATTCTAAATCCTTTTAGACCACTGGGTATGAAGGCCAGTGCTTATTTTCATGGCTGTTTCAATTCATGAAGAAAATCCTTTGAAAGATGAAAGACACTCCACATTTTTTCACCTGTTGTTCTTTCTTGTGTGCCTGTCACTTCACTAGCCAAACTCGCTTCAAGCCAAACCAAATGCTTTCCAAACCTCTACAGTATGCCTTTGAAGATCTTAAGTATTTTCTTATGCTGACCAGTATAGCTTCCAAATAAGGAATAAAAACATAACGTAGTTCCTAAGTTATTTTTTAAAAAATACCAGAAATGCAAAAACACATTCCTGTATGTGCATAAAAGCAAAATTCTTCTTCCCCAAGCTTAGAAGACTTGAGCCAAATACACCTGATGTTCATTACCACACCCACAGCACATTGCTTATGTATGACAAAGTTCCTGCACAGACCATATGCTATTTTTATTATTGCCACTTCACAAGTTTTCCCAGGCTCACTAGAAAAAGTATTTCTATAAGACTGGCCCACTGAGTAGGCCCATCTTACTGCCCTGATGAAATTTGGTTTGCTATTTATGTGAATAGCAATAAACATCTCTCTCCTTATTTCTCACAGCACAGAATTTAGGATCCTAATCTGTCACCACCAGCTTCAAGTTTTGGCTTCCATAAAAAGAAAAGGAATTTTCCAAAGAGAAAGAAAAAATGCACTGCCACCTTCAAACTAAAAATAGTTCTGCCTTCTAGACAATATGCACTTTCACATGGCTCCAGCAAACCTTCCTTCAAGCAATTTCCAAAGGAGATACTAGGAGCAGTGCACAACAGACACTAGTTTTAGATACTGGTTTAGCTAAGAGAGATGCCAATAAGTAAAAGCTGATAGAAAAGCAGAAAAGGCAACCCAGTTGATATGAGAATAAGAGAGGCCTCTAATCTGTTGATATTTCTTGAGGGGATCAAAATTAGATAAGACAAAATAACTGAACCTAATAAATATACCTAAATTTTCAGAAACTTTTATAAGAGTCTTCACCAAAGGCCTTATTTTTTAAATGTTGAGTTATGAAGATTACAGGAAATATTTTTTTATTAGGCAGAATACCAACTAAAAAAACATAACAATGATTCCCTAGATGGAGCTTGTTTAGCATAGATTATTAAAAAGATGATAATAACGATTATTATTAGTAGTATTATAACTACTTGTTAAATGCTTATCATGTCCCAGGCACTGTACTAAACAAGTATTAAGCATACACATCATCTTCTTTAACATTCTCAATATCATTATTAGGTGCAAAATATTATCTTAATTTCACAGAAGAATCTGAAGCTCAGAGGTGTTATGAAATTTGCTCAAAGACTCATTATTAGCAAAAGCTACTAAAATGACAGTGATCAGTTAAAGTAGCATCCACCAGTAAAGTAGTTTGTCTGAAGTTTTCACAGTGACAGTGCTATTTAGATATCTATTAACATTTCCTTTCCATCATATGAATGTATTTTGTGAGATATAGCAAATAAGAAAGAAGTTAAACTTTCTCTCCCCAAGGAGACTAGGAATTTGTCATGGGTCTATGTATATCCTAAACTTGACTGTGGAAAGAAATGAAATAATTTGTTCTCTCTGCAACTAGAGTTTACACAGTATTCGTCCATCCAACAAATAAGTCTGCATGAATCAACTAACCTGGATTTCATCATAGCTGTTGCCCTCAACTCATCAGCACACAGCCATCAATCAAGCACTGTGCAAGTAGCTCATAAATCCCTGAAGGCATCTCACCTGTGCTAATGAACAAGCCTTGTCAGATACCTGTGGCTTCCAAATTCTCCTGCCCTTTTCCAGTCCTCTCCCTGAAACTAGAAGAGAAGCCCATTCTCTTCTGGCTGTACTGCAGTGTTAGAAGGTTCTCCAAGTAATCTTGTTTATACATACCCCCAAAGTTTCAACAAAATCACTTGCTTAGCACTCATTTACAGCTTTCCCCCTCAAGTCTTTGAAGGATTGAAACACAGACTCAAGGGAGGCCAGGGCTACAGACAAATCTGAGTCATAGATACCACACTGTTCTCAGAATGACCCCTCTCTTCTGATGACTAATGCTTGTTACTGGATTAAGCTGTCACCCCTGGATTCCTCTTTTCTTTATAATAAGCATCTCCCAAAAGGATGATCTTCAATACTTTTGCAAAAAGACTTCTGACAGGCCCTTCCCGCCAGGAATTTTAACATTCTCAGAATGTGGCTGACCCTCAATGGAAGACATTGTGTAAGTATATGAACATTTCAAATACCCTATTCACCCCCCACACAACCCTTACTGGAAAACAAGCATCTTGGAGCTGGGATGGGATATTAAAGATGGAATTAATTAAAGATGGCTTACTTTAGATATTTAGGATACAGGACAGAGCATACCCTCTGAATAATTAAACCACCAAGAGGCAATAATCAAGGTCAGTCCCAAACATAACACTGTAAAACTGTAAGAGTCCAGGCAAGACAATCCAAAAGGGGATTCCTAGGATAAGGAGAAAGTAGCTACAAAAAGGCCAAAGCATTAAAAATCTATTCTTATAACCCCTAATAGAACAAGTAATACCTTGAGTGAACGTAAATCCAGTTTCCTCATTTTTGACAACTAATCTTGATGCAGACAGTTGATGCCCCACCCAAATTCCCTTGACCCCCTCCTGTTGCTTTGGTTGCTTGTAGCTTTGGCAGACAACTTAAGGCAATGGATTCCTACCTCAAACATCTGTGTCTGTGCCTAAGGATTTCCTCTGCCAGTAAGACATGCTTTGCCCACTCCTAGGGAGGTCAGAAACTGTGGAGAGTTAATTCCTTCAGAAATAACCTTTAATTCCTGAGAGCAGAGGACAGCTGGTAAATGCTACCAGGTTTTCTGTCCCTTATTGGAAGTACACAGTCTTTTATAGGGTCCTGCAGGATGGAATCCCAGGTGCCCAAAGTGGTAGCCACTCTTGAATGCACTTTGATGGACTTTCACTTATCTTGTATTCCTACTCATTTATTGTGTTCTTGGGACCACTTCAAAAATAAACCACTTAACTCCCAGATACCCAGCTTCATCACTCAGGAAGTGACTTGAGTCCAAATCTAAAGGAGAAAGAAAAGCCTCCAGGCAAGTTCTCATGGCTGTGTACACAGGTAGGGCTTATCAGGGCAGGTAAAGGAAGAGAAAAAGGAATATCTCTTTCCTCACAATATTACCCTCTCTTTCTGGAAGGTGTCATCTAGAATCTTTGAACGATGACAGAATAAGAACAAACTGGAGAATCCATCCCAGAGAGGTTCCTAGTAATTCTAGATAGATAGTATATACAGTCTCCACTAGTTTACTAGGGCTGCTACAACAAAATCTACAAACTGACCTTAGACAATGCATATTTTTTTCTTCTCACTGTTATGGAAGCTGGAAATCCAAAATCAGGTATTGGCAGGTTTGGCTTTCCCTGGGCCTCACTCTTGACTTGTAGATGGTGCCCTCTTGCCATGTCTTCACATGGTCTTTCCTTAATGCAGGTACATCCTAGTATCTCTGGGTATCCAAATTACCTATTCTTATACAGACATCAGTTAGATTGGATTAGGTTTTACTTTAATGGCCTCATTTTAACTCACTTGCCTCTTTAAAGACTCTTATTTCAAAATACACTCACATTCTCAGGTTAGGGATCAAATATACAGATATGATGAGGATCATAATTCAAACCATAACAAGAATCCAGGTCTGGGATTAGACTCTTCCTAATCATACCGTATAGAAAATAATTATATAAAAACTCTTTCCAAGTCTTTTAAATTGTATGGTAGATGTGATTCAATTAAATCTCTAAAGAATCAAATATTCATTAAGCACTTGAAATGGCTCTATTGTGTTAGATGCCACTGAGCCTATAAAAGATGTATGTGATACAATTCCTATAGTCAGTTGACCCAGGTATGATAAAGATTTGATGCAAATGCTGAAGAACCGATAAAAACTTATGGAGGAAATAGAGCCTTAGAGGATGAAAACAATTAGGGAAAACAGTAGGCAGGAAGGAAAACGACTCTGTCACACCCAGGGAACACTGAGCAGGCCACCCTGAGTAGCCTGGAAAGTTAATGAGCCAGACAAAGGTTATTTAGGTAAGATGGGCCCTAAGTCTAGGGGGAACCTTAAATGTATAAAGACGTGAGTAAATTAAAAAGCGGCAGATGTACTTGAGAATGGGTGAGTAAAAGAAAAGAGTCTGCCCAGGAAATGAATCTTGGGAGTCAATTCATACTATTACATGAAGGTATCCTTCAATGCTACTGTAAACAAAAGGCTCGAAAAATTATAGGCTTCTTACAAACAAATTGGAGAACAGGATTTTACTTTCAAAAATAAAACTACAGAGATTTTATACCCATTAAATATAATTATCATATCTTTTATTTTTTTAAAAAAGCCATTACTACTATTCAACAGTGAATATATGCGGAACAAGCATTCCAAAGCTGGGATGCGGGGAAATATATTACAAAAATCAAAAATGAATAATTTGCAAGTCCTAAATTCAAAGGAGTTAAAGTCTGTAAAGGAAAAAGTAACAATAATAAATAGGTAAAACATATGAAGTATTGTTGCTAAGTGCTATTGCTGTGAAGGAGAAAGAAACTGACTTTCAGTACATATTTGTTGACTAAATAAACTAACTCTGTCAATAGAGGGTATATTGGTTGTAAATTTTTAAAGATGAACAGGTCTTCACCAAAAGAAAAGATGAAGGGCCATTCCAGACACACAGAACTAGAAAAGATCCAGAGCATATGAGCAGTCTAGATAATTGCTAGTTCTCAAATAGGCCTGTACATTGAAATTATCTTGGACATTTTTTAAAAAGCAATGTATTGGTCACACCCACAGAAATTTTGGCTTATTTGGTATGGAGCAAGGCCTGAGTACTTGGATATTTAAGGCTCCTCTGACCAGGTACTTCTGGAATGCAGCCAGGTTTAAGAACCACTACTGGAACATCTTGCAAACTCCTTTAATTTGGCCTTGTTTAAACTCCCCCCAACCATGCTCACTAGAAATCTCCCAGTGAGTCACAAAGAGAGAGCATGACAAATTGCAACAAATTCCCTGGAACTCTTTCTGTCCTGTGTTCAACCTCTCCTCAATAGAAATTGGGTGATCCTAAATTAGCACCATGCTGATGACCAGCATCCATAAAGATTAAACAAAAGGGGTGTCTTTTCAATCCATAATCCACCTCATACCCAACTTCTTTCAGAGGGCTTTGCAATGGTTTAAAAGCTTGGGTCTCATCCCATCTTCTTTCTCTCAAATCCAGTCCATGCCACTCAGCTCCTGAATTTCTGAGAATTTTATTGTAATAAGGTATCATAAATTATGAGAAAGGACATCCTTCTTGTTTCCCACAGAATGATTAAATGATTCCCCTGGAGACCAAAACAAAGTTCATGTGACCTGCAATTGAACAAGAACAAGAACTAGGTTGTCAAATAGTACAGAAATTATGAACCACACTGTTCACATGGAGAACAGAATACCACTTTGACACCACTTCTCCTTTGTGCCTTGATGGACAGGTTAAGAAGGAAGGATGTATACACATGGTGGGACTTAATTACCACAGGAAACACACACAAAAAAGACTTCTTCTAAGAGAGACTTAAGGCAGTTTCTGTTTTTAACACTAGCATTAATTACTGTTTTAAGATGTCATCTTTCATTTTATGTCACTCTAACATTCTAATACAAGACAAGGGGGAAGGATTTTTATTACATGTGACATTCAAAAATTTAATATCTTCTGAAGGACCTTCCTGCCATGACTGGGAATTAGCTGCGTAAGTCCAGGAGCCCTGGCACATGCAGCATGCAGCAAAATTAGGGGCTGGGACTGCCTTTCTGGCATCCTCATTATAGCTTGCATGCTTACTTTTCTTTCTTTATTCTTTCCTTCCTTATTTCCTTCTTTCTTTCTTTCCTTTCATTTCTGAGTACCTACTACATTACCTGCATTTTGCCAGGATGTCCTATGGCAATATTTTCAGGGCTGCACAACTGTAAAATCTCCAACAACTCTTGTTTAAAATATTTTCTTGTTTAAAACCAGCACAGCCTCCCTTGTAAAAAGACACATGGAAGCATGTTAGTAGAGCATTCAGCAATTTATGTATCAGGCAGCTCCAGACCATAAGCAGTTTGAGGATCTTGCCAAGGAGGCATGAGGGAAAAAAATTTAGGGTGAGCACTTCAGAAGCTAGGCAAATAAAATACTTGATTGGTTAGAGTGGAGCAATAGCCTTACTTGGATCATTCCAGGGGAAATTCACTAGAGGTTAGTTGGCGGCTTGTGATTGATTTAAGTGTTTTTAATGTTTACACTGAGTTGAGTTTGGGATGCTTACATAGAAATCCAGGGCTCTGGAGCCACCTCAGCCTAATGGCCTCCCAATTAATTATTTTAGTATCCTGAATCAGAGGACCATGAGAAACTGTATTTTTAACAAGCACCTACATGATTCTTTTATTAATGAACTCTCATGTCATATTGTTCTGTAAATCTAGTTCTCACAGGTCCTTTCTAGCAGTATTCCTGGATGGAATGGGTCTTTTATCAATAATTTTCATATCTTTACATTTATGTTGTCTAGAATGCAAGCCCACCCACAAGTCCCTTAAAAGTCAGTTAGGAATAATGCATATTTAGTCATTTAAGTCACCACCTTTCTTTCTAACATTATTTCCCTTTTTCCATAACCAAATGGTTCAATGCTGACAGACAGTTCAACCATCTCATTAAATGCAAGTATCATTACAGGTTTTTCCAATGTAACCTTGTTTTTTAACAAAATACAACTTTCAACAGCAATTATATGGGTGAGGTCAGCTGAAGCTGGAGTGAAATGGAATTTTAAAAGGGTTCTGAAGTTTTTAAAATATTGGAAATTTCTGTTCAGTGCATTAACTGGCCCTGGCTTCAGGGAAACCCGTACAGAGTTCTTATTTTTCAGTCCCACATCCCTTCTAGTAATGTTTAATGTGTTTACTCCCAGCCACAGCAAATTTAGAATGTAAATAACTTGTGTCAATTGTCTTGGGTGGTGACAAATTATAACTTCAGTCAGAGAGGAGACATTTCTTCTGCTCTCTCAAAGCCTGCCTACAATGAGTAACGATCAAGGGTTAGCATCACACAGGCAAGAAGGTGTTGAAGGGAGTGTGGTAGGAGAAATTAAAGTGCATCTCCTGTGTCTATTTTCCTTTCAGAAACTCTGGTCTTGGCAGCTGCAAGTACTGTCATTTGCTGTCTCGCCACCCCACCTCCACTCCTCCACCCTTACCAACAACTATTTTGTCTTATCTGATGTTGAAACTCTTCCACAGAGCTTTGAACACCAAAACATAAGAACAAGAAATCAGTCGGAAATGTGTTCTCTCTTCCTATGCTTGACATTTTCGCACCGATAAGGTAAAGCTACATATTGACTTTTGGGTTAAGTTTGGATTAGGTGTCTGGTCCATCAGCATTGATCGTGAACCATTATCTTTCTTCTTCTTTGGAGAACTAAATTCTCTTGAAAAATATAGAAAGGGAAAAAGGGGGAAAATGTCAGATAAAGTATTGTCATTAATTACTTGAAGTTCTTTCCTGAACTATGATCAAATTGTCATTGACAGTTGTCATGGGGCATTTCTACTGACGATGGTACTAATGAACATTAGGACATATGAAAAAACAAGATTTTTATTCTTGTAGATTATTCACATATGTCATCAAATTATTCCATCAAGGAAAATGCCACCCTATTATCAATACAAGTGCACAAACCAGATGACTGACTAATTTCAATTATTTGCCAGTTAAATGCATACCACTGACACAGTAAAATCATAGGTGCAGATGTTTACACTTAATTTAGCCAGCACATATCCAATATTGCTGATTAAGCTTCCTCTGACCATTTTGCTAGGAATGGGAAGTTAAGAGAATGAGAAACACAGGCAATTTTGCCTCCCTGAAACTTTCTTGAGTTCCCACATTGTCTCCCGGTGGACACTGTAAGTTCCTGGAAAGCAAGATGATCATTAGTTGATTTTCCAAGATGCAACACTCCTTGTCCTCTGAAAGTATTTCCCTCCTACTCCACCAGTTTAAATAATTATTTTTTTTCCCACATTTATTAGAAGTATATTGCGATACAGGATACAGATAAGGAGGAAACATTGTCAAAACTGTAGCAATCATTGTGTATAAACTTTGATATACAGGGGTAATGCTAACACATCGATAAGCTACTATGGGTTTCAACTAATGCAGTTTCCCCCAGAAGAACTCATGTGTTAAATGGGTATCTAGTGTAGGAATAACATCGGCTTCTGGAATGGTTCCCCCATCTTCCCCATCACCAGACTCCTATGAGATCTTCATATACCCTCCAGTTTAAATAATTAAATCCTGTTCATAATGCTCTTCACAGCACATGCTCAGCCAAATCAACAGATCTTACAGAGCTACAGAGGGTCAAGGTGTGGTCTCTGTTCCCAAAGAGTTCATAATTTATTTAAAAAGAAAATAATACAGAATTACTTGCTAAAATAATGGTAGCAAAGAACAAAATCACTGCATTCAGTGGAAAGAACCCTCACTGTGGACCAAAATGGTGATTGCAGCCTTCATGTATAGATTTGCCTTAGGTCTTATAAGAATTTAGCTAGCTGAAAGATAAAGGCATTTCAGGTTGTCTGTAAGACAGACAGGACATTCCTATTGCAGTGTTTTGCCCATAACCTCTCAACTTTAAATATTTTATGTAAAGAAAATTTTATTGGGCTGTGGATGTGACTCAGTGGTAGAGAGCTTGCCTAGTGTATACAAGGTCCTGGGTTCAATTCCCCAACACTTAAAAATAAAAACATGAAAATTTTGTTTTAGGGTTCAGATGACTAGCTTGATTATTTTTTTCCTTTTTTTCATTGAGAAATTTATTTGTTGAACAATCATACAAATGTTAACAACATAATAAATAATGTATATAGATTCTGAAAATTGGATTTACCCCCAAGAGTGCCCCCCCAATTGTCCACCCTTATCCCTCCCTTCCCCTTCCCACAACATCTCTAAAAAAAAGTATTAGGCTGTGGAGAGACAGGCACATTAGCTTGATTATTTTTTAAGAAAAGAAAACTAGACACTACCTTTGTTATTGCTTTGGTGAGGCAGCTAAAATCTGAAGTATATATAAATACATATATGTCTGACCTCCAAAAATTGCATTTTACACAGTTCAACCATACATATATGCATGAGAACACATACAAACACATAAATATATACACATATACAATGCAAAACTTCCCTCTTTATTAGAGCATAATTCCCCAACTGTACTTTTAGTTGTAACAGATGTTAGTTAACATCTAACAGGCAAGTTGTAAATTCTCAAGAAAGTCATTTCTATCAATACTATTAGTATATATTATAATCTGTTCTCGGGACCTATACAATGAACTGACTTGCCAAAAACATCATTTGATGATTCAAATTGTGAATAATGAAACAAAGATTAATATTCAGATAGGCAAGTTGCATTAGCCCTTCACAACTAGGAATCCACACTCAAATCTACCAGAAATAAAAAATGAACAAAATTGAGGGGCTTAAGTCATATCCCTACTGAACATGTCATCCACATGACAAAAGTGAACAGACATGAGAATCCAGGAAATGAACCAAAAGTTAAATTAAATTTAAAAGACCACTATTGCATATCTGTACTGAAGAGGGAAGAGAAGCGTAAGAAAGTCTGGTAATGAAGTGAGAACATCACAGAGCAAAGGAGAGCACAGAAAATTTTGTTTGGTCTTCTCTACAACAAAGAGGACCCCATTATGAGCCTCACACAGGGCATGATTCCAACCTAGACAAAGAAAGAAAAACAACTCCAAAGATTTTATTTTAATGTGGCCCAGCCACTTAGGTAATTATTGCCCTAAGAAAAGTCTTTTCCAGAAATTGTGTTAGAGTTCATGACTGCTTCAACTCTAAATCTACAGATTTAACATGAGAATTTCTCAAACTGGAGTTTGCTGACCAATTCCAGAGGATTTGCTTATTCTCTGGAACATATTATTAAGAATTTATTAATTTGCAGGCTGCAGAGGTGGTTCAGCAGTAGAGTGCTTGCCTGACATGCACTAGGACCCAGGTTCAAACCCCAGCAACACATATATAACAATGCGACAGGGAAAAAAAAAAGAATGAAAAACTAAATAAAAGTCCCTCTCTCTGCCTCCTCCCACCACTCTCTCCCCTATCCCTCTCTATAAAAACAATTTTTAAAAAATTTATTATTTTGGCATGATTCATTTCATTGAAAATCTAAGCACAAACTGAGTCATCTGGATGACCACCTGGTAATGAAATACCATCTCATAGGCCCCATTTGTCTTTGTGGTTGCCATCAGATTGGTGCCAGAAAGTCCCACTCTAATTGACTTTAGCTAATTAGCAATAAACATAAGTAGCTTTCAGAGGTAAATAAGGCATTTGCACCAACAGGCCAGATGAAGTCACAGTACACTGGAGGAGCAAAGGTATTTCATTGTTGCTAACAGAAAAGAGTGGTGAAAAATTTGGCAGCCGCTGGGAAAAGCAGACCAAACCCAAAGGAACTTGAGCCAGAGTCACTCACACTATGTATCACTTAGTGATAGTCACTTAATTTAAATTACTTATGTTGATTTAAAGTTTGTTGGTTTTGCAGAGAATGTGGTTGCATGTAATTTGTCTTTGTTTTGATAAGATCTAAAAACATAAGGTTGTGTCTAGTTTTAGTCTGTACATACTTAAGGAACATTTGAAATAAATGAATTTAAATTAACAATGAACACTATAAGAGTTTTAAAGTGATCTATTAAATACAACCCATTTTAATCATATGAAAAGATGTTCCCCATCACTCATAAAATATGAAAATTAAAACATAATGAGATTACCTCCACTGCTTTACAAAAAAATTGTAAACCCTTCACATATATGCTTCCGATCACCTACCCTGGTTTTATTTCTACAGAGTAATTGTCTTGTAAAAAAACAAAATTATATTTTTTACCACATTTATTGCCTACTTTTCCCCCACTGCACATTCTCCCAGAAGGTAAACTTCACAAAACTAGGAATTTTCACTGTGTCATTCATCTCATCATCTTTAGTTGACCAGAACGATGCCTGCCATATAGTAGGTATAGGATATTTGCTGAATGAATGAATGACCTCTGATCCAGCAATTCTCCTTCTAAGCACAAACCCTAGAGAAACTCTCAGATATGCACATGGATACATGCAAAGGAAGTATCATTTACAGTAGAAGGAAAATTGGGAAAACCCTAAATTTCTCAGTAAATGAATGAATAAATATATCATGATGTGTTTATACAAGGGAACTTAGCAATTAACATGAATTAAATTGACTGACATAGATAAAAATAAAAAACTTTGGCTGGAAGAAAAAAGCAAATTACATACTGTAATATATAAACACCTGGACAGGAAAGTTCAGCTCAGAGTGAAGATAACCTGGACAGACAGAAGAGATGGGAAGAATGTGAAGGCTAAAAGAGTATCTGTCAATTTTATTACTTTAAATTTTTTCCTAAAGAAAATATGGTAAAAATTAATGTTTCTTAAATGTTGTGTTTCTCGGCATTTTTCCACTATTTAAACATTTCACAAATTTTTAAAAAGCATCTTAATATAGGTAAAATAGCTATAAGTTTCTTTTTCTTTACTGATAAGTAATTACAGCCTCCTTACATGATAATGACAATGATGATGATGATGGTTCTTTTCCTTCTTCTTCTCTTTGTTTCTTCTGTAAGTCCTATTATTATATCTACTATTTTATTTCTCTTCATATCATGCTTCTTTCCAACAATAGTTTGAGAATTTCTAAAAAATAATAGCTTAAGAGATACAAATAACAATCTCACAAGGTCTTTTAAAAAGTAAGATGTAAATAAGATAGCTATTAAAGTAAACATTAATGCCATAATTGAGCCTCAAATTTTTCTACAAGTCTCTTGAAGCTTGGATGACAGGTAAGCACAATCAAGCAATTACATAGCTCTCACTCTTTTAAAGAGTAAAATGAGAAAAAGAAAGCTTCTCCTGGTATTAAATCCTCAGAGAAAGCTGTTATGTATGACTTTATATCAGGGACACTGACATGGACAATTTCCTCAAAAGCATTTTACTAAAATCAAAAGTTTATCTCATATGGTTTTCCCTACAACCACTTTGTTAAAAGGCTAAAGACATAACAGATTAGTATGGTTCAGGAAGGGCATTCATTCTTCAGAAACTAAAGTAACAGATACAGTCATTGACTAATCCAAAGATAAAATACCCAAATGGGTAGGTAGGGAGCATGTCTTTTAGGTGCTTGTTCCAAAATATAATTTCCTTCAGACAAGCTATTGGTAGATGGAAACCAAACATCCATCATTAACGATTACAGTCACAGACTGACCTGTAGCTAAGTTACTGAATAAGAGCAGGTAGCTTCCTTAAGTGTACTTGCCTAACTTAGAAATAACTTGAAAGAGAAAATGGTAAAATAAAGACCTGGTGCATCACAGGCTCCAACTGGCAGGATCCTAAGTTTTCTTTTTTATCTCTTCTGTAAGTCTAAAAGAAATGCTTTTCAGAGTCCTAAATTCAGATTCAGTGAGCCAAGGGTTATACATACAAAGAAATGCTGTGATTGGTTGCATTTTTTGTACATCTTTTCTAATGCCTGTAATTTATTCACATTTATTAGAAGTATATAGCGACACAGGATACAGATGACGGGGAAACATTGTCAAAACAGTAGCAATCAATGTGTATAAACTTTGTTAACCAGGGGTAATGCTAACGCATAGATAAGCTACTATGGGTTTCATCTATTGCAGTTTCCCCCAGAAGAACTCATGTGTTAAATGGGTATCTAGTGTAGGAATAACATCGGCTTCTGGGATGGTTCCCCCATCTTCCCAATCACCAGACTC